>CABEEJ010003447.1:0-74052 GCA_901482245.1 Timema douglasi | reverse complement strand
GTTTTCCACTCTCCCTCCACGCAAATGCGGGTTCACTTCCTCTAATTCAACCTTCCCAATTCCTAATCCATTAGAGTAATTAGTACTTAAAGCGTATAACCCGAACGGGTAGTAAGACGTGGTGCTAAATAAATATAAAATACTAGGACAAATAATACATCCAAGCCCCATGCCGTAAATTTACAGGTTTTTTAAAGGTTACCTAGGGGTCTAGGGGTAAGGTGTCGGACTTTAGTGCTGGGGGTCCGGGGTTCAGTCCTCGGTCCCGGCACAGATTTATCTGATTGACAAACCCTCCCTTCACCTCTGGTAAGACTTGTATTAGTCACAACTTGGGAATGTGTGGAATTCCAGGCCTCCACCGTGGTTCGGATCCCACGTTAAACTTTAGGTCCTACATTTCACCTCACAATCACCTTACCATTATACATTAGCGTAAGTGCGTACAACCCAAACGGGTAGTAAGACGCGGTGCTAATAATAATAATAATAATAATAATAATAATAATAGAGTTTGTTAAGGGCGCACTAACCCTAGCTCAACCGTCAATAACTGGATTGAAAATTTACTGTTTACATGAGGGACATTAAATCAATCATAAAGTGATACTTTTTTTTTAGCGCTGATGGTTTCAAAATGCCCATAACGTTGGATCGTGCTACCGAATGAGCCGAGGTGGGTGACGATATTAGTAAAAGCAAAATATAAGCGTTTTATTATCTAATGCCCAAATTCCAGACAAGGTAAGTAATGATAGTAATAGCAGTAGTAAGTGTTTCGATGTCAAGTGCCCAATGTTTTACCTACACGTTGCAGGCAAGCTGTAGCCAAACTACCCGACTAGACAAACGGTGAGGTTATCTCTTTTAGGATTGGATGAAGGCAATCAGTTTGTGTCTCGAGTTATTCTTCTAGCCTACGTGAAGGAAACCTAGGTAAGAGAATGAGAAGACGAATTAATAGGAAGGCAGGTTAGATGAATGAATAAAAGAGGGTGAATGTAAACTCTGGTTAAATGAATAATAAATTAACACAACTTTTACTCTCGCCATCCCACAACCCGTTTAGGTTACACACATATATTAATTACTCTACTGTGGTAAGGATTAGAAATATGGGATTTTGAGGAAATGTACCCACATTTGCATGGAGATATTTGGATACAATTTAGTAATAAACACCCCTTATACATTTATCTTAAACTAGCACCCTGAACTCTAAATCAACCACAAGACTTAAGCAAGTTCTGCGCTAATTTAAATATTTTCAGCTTTGTCAGTCCTGCCCCACAACAACCTGCTTGTAAGATTCCCATAATGTGATACGTTGTAATCATTAAACACAAAATTGGCGATAGCTAGAGGCATAGAATAAATTAATGTATTAGTGATAAGAGAGAATAGTTTTGTGATACTTTCAAAAAATATTTGCAAATACCAACCTTCGTGTATTGGGAGACGCTAAATTTGAAAATTCTATGAAATGTGAGAATGTATTTTATTTTCGAAATATATGTTTCCCCCACAAAGCTAAGAACAACGTTATTTGTTTTGAATCAATTTTATTTGGCAATAGAATTTCCAACTTGAAAGTTAATGTGAATCAAATAAATAGCCTAGGCTCCGTGACATCAAGTATCATTTCAAAAGTATATAAAAACAGTTATAATCGAAAACCTACTTGCCTATAGCCCGAGCGGTTAGTAAGACAAGATCTAAAGGAAAAATAACTACTAATAGCCAGTAAACGCGTTTTGCCAGAGTGTTATAAAATAAATTAAGAGGACTTGTGTGATGAGCATAGTTAGTTATTTTCACCGTAATCTTCTTACCACATTCAAGAAGGCATCAAAAGATATTTGGTTCAGTTGTGATTAGCCATATCTATTCCAAAAACTTCGTTTGGACACATCATTAAATACAATACGGGCACCTGTGAATACTGTTAATATAGTGGGTTTTTTAAGATTTTTTTTCAATGAACAAAAGACTTGAATAAAGGAAACCTTGTGCTGTGTCGTAAAGTTGAAATTCAACTATTAACTGATATATACTTTATGACTTAGAAAAGGTGAGGAAGGATGTCTAAAATATAATTTAGAGAATCTTAACTCAGAATGCTACTAAGCATAATTTAATTAAAATTAAAATGCGACATGAATAATATTTTTTTTTCAAACTATTATGTCACCAATGGAAATCGAAACTCATTTTTTAGTGTGTAGCTAGCGATAGCTTGAAATATATTTGTATCCTTTAAAAACAAAACTTGTTGGCTGGAAACAGGTTTATCTAGTTGACGTTGCAAACCATCATGGGTACCATACATTCCTACGATCGTGTGAATTGCTACTTTATTCAGCTTTTAAAGCTTATTATGATATCTGGTTTGGTTGACATAGCGAGACTTGACCATTATGCTCATATTATTTTTACTATGGCCATTATCAGGGGCGGACTCAGAATTATTTTCTGGGGGAGGGGGTTGGGCACCGAGAGTGAGTTGGATTACTTCACAGTGGGCTGGAGTGGGGATCCCCCAGCCCCAGAAAAATGTTGTAAAATTTAAGCCTTATAAGTTGTGTCTTGAGGCCATTATGGGCTTAAAGAAAATAAAATAAAAAATAATAAATATGTTTAAAATTTAGCTGAATTCATTAGTGTTTTTCAGTGAATTAAATCAAATCTGACTTTTTTTTACTACATTCCTTCACTCAGTATCGTTTTACTACAGTATACCGTCTGTAATATTGATAATAATGCCATCAACAATGGATAGGTCAGGTGTGATGTGTATGTGTGTGTGTGTGTGTGTGTGTGTGTGTGTGTGTGTGTGTGTGTGTGTATAGACACAACAAGATATAGCACATATCATGTTGATCCTTGCACAATATATGAACGAAATAAGCACATTTGAAAAATAAAACAAGATTAATTTTGTTTTGTATTTCAAAGGAAGGTTACAGAATGTGTTCTTTTGTGATTTCTAGCAAAGATGTCCAAAACTTCTTCATCCTTCATTGTGGACGCGATGTCCTGGCGGCAAAGCCAACCCCTTTAGGAGATATTCTGTCACTGTACAGCGTAGTTATTATTATTAGCATCGCGTCTTACTACCCGTTCGGGTTATACGCACTTACGCTAATGTGTAATGGTAGGGGGATTGTGAGATGAAATGGAGGACCTACAGTTTAACGTGGAATTCGAACCACGGTGGAGGCCTGGCATTCCCCACATTCACAAGATGTCTTGTCAGAGGTGAAGGAAGNTCTTACTACCCGTTCGGGTTATACGCACTTACGCTAATGTGTAATGGTAGGGTGATTGTGAGATGAAATGGAGGACCTACAGTTTAACGTGGAATTCGAACCACGGTGGAGGCCTGGCATTCCCCACATTCACAAGATGTCTTGTCAGAGGTGAAGGAAGGGTTTAAATCTGTGCCGGGACCGAGGATTGAACCCCGGCCGCCAGCCCAGAAGTCTGACACCTTACCCCTAGACCGCCAGGTCACCAACACAGCGTATCTAGGTCTTACGACGATGCAGGGTCATAAAGGAGCGCTCCACTGTGCTCGTTGTGAGAGGCAATGCACACATGAGTTGAAACATAACTCTAATGTTTGATATGGTAGACGTTATTTTGTAGCCTAGTGAAGGAAACTTAAGGAAACTCTTCTAAATAGTTTGATTTCAACATCCGCTTCCAGGTATGTAGCTATTATTTCAGAGCTGAGAAACCAGGTAAATTATCCCTGTACAGTTCAGCTACTTGCAGAACTATATCATAAAAACCATCAACTTCTGGTGACAACAGTTTTTGAAGTTGTCCAACTCTTTGGAGCTGTGATTTTGGAAATATGTAGGAAAGTTCACTGACTGTGTAGTCCAGAAAAAGGAAGGTACACTTCAATACGATAATATTCTTCAAGTGACCAACTTTAATGTGAATAAAAGTGGGTTCTGATTTATTTATTTTTTCGGAATCGTTGTTCTAGGTTTATTGATTTCTATCTCCGTTTCCAATAACAAATGTTAGGCATTTTTGAAAAGTTGTTTGAATGAATCATTGCTTTTGTTACGTTTCTCTCGGAGGCCTGCCAATGTCGCTTCGACAAGGTGCATTGCTTTGAGTACATCTCTGCCTGTAACTTCCAAGCCAAAGTCAGTAAGTTCCAAAACTTCAGCCAAAATAACCACATTGACGAGGAACTTTGATGACAGTATAGAGTGAAGGAATGAAAATGGTTTACTTCCTTTACCTTCAGGTGAATGAATGATAGTTTCCAAAACTATAGGGAGGCAAGGGAGTATTAAAAAAAATGTCAAAACAACCTAATGTCTTTTAACCCATCGTGTTTCGCACTTCTTGTTAAGGGCATGTTTTCCTATTTTAGCCTATTTTCCATTTACGGATCACACACACACACACACACACACACTGCTCCTAGCGAATTTTGGTGGGTGCAGAATCTCTATTCACAAAGTGGTCTCAGTGTGTGAAGTTGGGGAGTTGGGATGTCACACATGTCGGGTTGTTGCAAAATAACCTCAATATATTTGTCTGTGTAACATTCCCATTCTATTTATAGTTTTTTTTCAATTTCCTTATACATTTGTTCTGACATCTTATTTTATTATAAATTAGGACTTTTTCTGCTCTGTCCATATTACAACATTCCTTCTATATAGTTAATCTAAAATTTTTACACATAAACTTTCTGGAAAATAAACATATACTGCTACTAAAACTACTTGTCCTGTTATTGATCATCACCAATTTACCTTGACCCGTGCCAGTTAGCAGCTCTGTCTACTATATATCAATAGCATTATTTAATTCATGATAACTTATAACTATACTTGTCCCTCTTTCCCTATTGATGTTATTTTGACTATATATATTTTTTCCTTTTGATATGCCAGCTTTGGACTTAAATATAACTTGACCTAACTTATACCTAGTGCCGTCGTCTACAGAATCAGTTTATATATTTTCCTTGTAGGGAGTCCCATTTTCTTTTTATTCTCTGGCCACTTCCTACCATGGCCAGTCGACATCCCTGGAATGCTCGATAGCTCCAGCCTATTTATAGTATCAAAAAACTAGAGATTTTTTCAAAAACATCTCATTTTAGGTAGTGTATGGTCACTGTGGGGGGAGGGAGGGTTCTCGTTTATCTGTGCCCCCCCTCCCCCCTATCGACTAACGGCCATTATAGAGCATTGGGAGTGTAGTGCGGTCATCTTATTTGTGTACACTCCCAATGTTCGAGAGTGGCAATCTTTATTTTACTTGTAAGCTATAAGATACCTGCTTGAGGTAGCATATCTTTAGCCTGAATTGTCCATTGATTGGACTTTGTAAACGCATGTTTGTATGTTCTCAGGTCTGATATGCTATAAACAACGGGTTATTGCACTCGACATATATATAAAAGATATCTACCCCTCTTAAAAAGTGCAGTTCAAACGGAGACATCCCATCACTAAACCACAAAATTTAAATTCATATTTTAAAAACCACGAGAAAAAAAACCCATTGTATGAAATAATGAAAATAAATCAATGCAAATTAACCATATATAAAAGATTTCGAATGAAAATAAATTTACGTTAAGTGTGTAAAAGTAGCAGACTTACCTTGGTCGATTAAACTATGGCCCTATCTCATAAGCTGCGCCATATTCTAACTCGTAAAGGCAAGTCTACTAACTTTGAAAATAAACTATGTGTGCCATTCGTTTACCTTGAAATGTATCTAGCTTACCTTACACGGTTCCACTATGGCGCGGCTTATAAGACAGAGCCAAAGAGTAGTCCATCAAGATAAGAATGATACCTTTCAGGGTAAACAAGGTATACATATTTCCAAATAAATAAAGAATCACCACACGCTTAGGCCTTATGTCAAGAACTATATTTTGGACGAATTAAAGCTCGAACAGGAGTTGAAGTGACATTTGAGAAGCAGGTTCGGCGTTAAAATGGTTACAGAATCATAGTTACCTCCCTTTGGTAATGGTCTCACACAAGCAGCAACTATAATGCCTATAAGTGACCACGTGGTTATATAAGTTAAGCGGGGAAACTACTGGAGCACTAAGTCAAGTTACACACGTTACAAATCTCGAATTATTTAAAAAAAGGTTTTGTTATTTTAAAGTATGGTTCACGTCTAAATAGAGACGAAGGGTATCAATACTCCCCCATAGAATTAAAAATCTTAAACTACATTTTATAGTAAAAAAAAACCTCGCCTCAGTGGTGTAGTTAGCTAACGCGCTAGTTTCGTGTTGAGATAGACTACCGAGGACGGGGAGATCAAGGTTCGAATCTCCCTCGGGTGAACTGGGGGTGGTTTTATCTCAATGGGTTTCCACTTTTCCTCCAGGCAAATGTGAGCTCACTTCCTCTATATTAAACTTTCCCAATTCCTAACCCATTAGTGTAATTAGTACTCAAGCGTATAACCCGAATGGGTAGTAAGACATTGTACTAAGTATTATTATTATAGTAAAAAAAGCCACAATTAAAATTAGCTATTTTATTTTCAACAAAGTTAGAACGCGAATTGTCCCAGTTTTGAGATTTAATTAAATTTTGAGAAACATAAACCTAGCCTTCCACAAACAAATATTTTAAATACTGAAGTGTGAGGAAATTTCCCTACATTAGGCTACGTCGTTTAAGTACAAGTCTTCTATATGAGCCTGGGAAAAGCCCAGAGGGTGCCTGAAACTCGGTACAATTCAAGGTTGGCTATGTTAATCTGAGATTAAGTTGGTTGGGCTGAAAAGAACCGCAAGGAGTCACAAACAACTAAAACAAGGAAAACTTGTTCAAGGTTTCTAACGACCAGCCTTGTGAGTTCATCGCATGTAAGTAAACAACACGAGAGTTTCTTACCTCGGAGCATTTCTATCTACACTGGATATCATATGTGAGCAAACTACATCGCTACTATTGGCAAACAACGTTGCCATTCTCTTGTTTTTGGGTGGTCAATCTTCCCTTATATATAATACAAATTTTATAACGCTGCTGGTTCTTCGAGGCTACGAGTAGCTCCTTCTTGGATCCCAGCACACTACCGTCACGACATAACTGAAAGCGAGGAGATTTTGCAACAGTTGGTAGAGAGAACGAAGACTAATATTTTCTCCATAAGACGTGAAGTTACCTCAGAGATGATATTGGCTGTAGTAACCGGAGCACATGTCAAACATCGAAGGTGTTGAGTTTGTTTTGTCTGACTTGCTTGGTTCGATTTTGGTGACAAACCTAAAGACTGAAGACCTTGAAGACAGGTTTTCTCCCTTCACCCCCTAATAACCAGTGCCCTATTCGATTGAAGACTGCCTCCAATTTTGAGAACATTAATTCAATTAGATTCATTTTGCAACTAATATCATTAAAGAGTGAATTAACATATTATATTATTTTACTTCAAGTAGTAGGCTATTGTTTTGTTTATGTTATATCTATGTTATTAAATCGTTAAACTCAAACTTTTAACAGTTAACTACCATACTACATTATAACAAATATTCTAAGACAAAAGCATTGAGATATGAGAACTTTCTGCCACTGCGTTACTTAAATAACAATATTGGTTTTAAATGCGAGGATGAAATAGCCATTCTAGTTTGGATAACAGGCGAAGCTTTGGGGATGAAAGGCTATCATTACGGAGATCATCCGCAAATTATTCACATTTAAATAATTTGATAAATTACACATGGACATGGGAATCGAAACCGGAACCTTTGACCTAGCTCATCAACGCTCTACCACTGAGCTATCCAGGGATCGTCCTATGCTCAGCGTCATTCTTCGCTCATATTTTAAGACATAGTCTATTATGGAAGTGTGGATATCATCGGCTACTAAGAGCCACCATTGATCACAACCACCGGTGACTTGGTTGTGGCCTTTTACTACCAATAATACATACTTTATTCATTCCAAGCGAATCAAGATGGAAGAAATCAACGCTATATGCAACTATACAGGATGGGGCAAAAGGTATCGGCACATTTAATAACACTATATCTTTACCATTTTAACTACTAAATGCTTCAAATTAAACTTAAAATAACAACAAAAGATTTCTCATTTTCTACATATCCTTGAATTAACCATATTTTTAAACAGTGTACTTAAGATGACCTCCATTATATGCAATACATTGTTGTATAATCTTGGCATGACTTTACGCAATGTCTCTTGTTGAATTGCTTCAACTTCCACAAGCGAAAGGGTCCGGAGCAGTTAATTCTGGCAAACGTGGTGGCCAAACAATGTCCCCAAATCGTGAAAGGAGGTGGCTAGGAAACATTTCGCGAAACACCTTCATTGATCCTCAACCTCTATGAGCCCTGGAATCCAACGTAAGGGCATGGATGCCAACAACGTGTGGTTCCAGCAAGATGAAGCAACAGCTCACACCACCCGAACATCAATGGAGTTGGTTCGCAAAATGTTTCCTAGGCACCTCTGTTCACAATTTGGGGACATTGCCTGGCCAGCACGTTCACCAGTCTTAACAGCTCCAGACTTTATCTTGTGAGGCATGTTAAAGAGTTATGTTCACGCGACTTGCCCAATAACAATTCAGGAACTTCAAGAAAGAATTATGATGGAAGTTGAAACAATTCAACAAGAGACATTGCACAAAGTAATGTCAAGATTCTAGAAGAACATGCAACAAGGTATTGCATATAATGGTGGCCATCTTAAGTACATAATTTTTGTTAATGAATAATTCAAGAGTATGTAGAAAATTGTCAATATTTTGTTATTATTTTAAACTTAATTTGAAGCATTTAATAATTGAAATAATTAGATATAGTGTTATTAATTGTGTCAAAACTTTCATCCCCACCCTGTATATACAAACGAGTCACCCCCCTCAAAACACCGGGCCGGGATTTCAGCCCCATTTTTCACTTTATCGGTAAAACAGATTAGATGAAAATATATTCAATAATCCGCCTTGGTGATGAAGTTAGCTAACGCGGTAGTTTCATGTTGAGCTAAACTGCCGTGGATAGGGAGATCGAGGTTTGAATCTCAGTCGGGTGAACTCGGGAAGGGGGTTTCCTAAATGGTTTTCCATTATCCCTCCACGGAAATGTGGGTTTGGTTCCTAAAAATTCAACTTTCCCAATTCCTAACCCATTAGCGATTAGTATGCCTACTTAAGCGTATAACCCGAACGGGTAGTAGGACGCGGTGCTAAATTATTATTAATAATAAAAACAACATACGTACAATTACGTACGAAATCCAGACTATTGTGGAACATTATTTTATTGGTCCCAGTATATTTCGAGCCGAGTGAGGGGGGTGGGGGATAATCCCATCACGCTATTACTGAAACGCTTGCGTGTCTAAGATTGTGAGGTTGAGGACATGTCTTAAGAGAGCATTAATAGACTATTATCAACACATTACCTAAAAAAACTAACTTAAACAAGGATGGATCACAGTAATTAATACATTGCTAACATAAGACAGAGCGCAATACTACACACCTAATTTAAGAACGAACACAAAACTACGCACCTAATAAATTACAAAACAAGTTATTACACCTAACGCAAGACAGATAATAATACTACACATCTAATACAGGACAAAACACAAAACTAGACACTCAACACAGGAGAGAATAATACTATACACCTAGCACAAACGAAGACTTGTAATATATGGGACCAAAAACGTATTTATACATACACAACTAGTAAATTATATTGTGTGCCATCTGAGATTCAACTAGTGTCCCCTTGTCTTGAAGTTTACCTCTCTTACCACAACCCGGTATTCTTACGAGTCTAGGCATTTCTATGTTGGTATTGGTGTGGCCTAGGGCCGATTGTCACTTGTTGGTACACAGCCAGCTGCTCGACTTGGCACACCACTCCTAAAACTACTGCTACACCACACACAAACGCGGAAAAGTCACGTTGGATGGCGACGACTTTAAACGCATTATTTTGGTATTGAGTTATTCGCCGTCGTGTGTGGCATTTCTGACATTTGCTTAAAATAATTTATTTTCTAAAATTAAATTAAACTAATTTTAAAACTAACGTTTGAAACATTTGTATGTGTTATTTATGAGTAAATTACAATTATCATTTTTTCTAGCACCAAGTCTTATTATTTGTTGGAGTTACTCGCTTGTAAAATACAATTTATACGAGCAAATTATATAAATGTAAAATAAACACCAGAAAAACATTTTGTTTGGTCATTATTATTTTTCCAAACCAACGAACGCATTTCCTTAAACTTTAAAAAAGTTATATCCATGTTGGCATGATCGTCATCTTGAAAATGATGAGCAGGTTAGCGTTATCTCTCAGCATCTACTAAAGGATTCGAGATTAGGTCTGGCATAGATAGTAATAGTTTATAACTATATATCTGGCCATACTGAAATAGGCCTGTATGTTATACTGATTATTGCACGCGACATCGTCTAGAATGAATAAAGAGTCGGATCTAGATTCGGACGATGGGATATTATTATTATTATTATTATTAGCACCGCGTCTTACTACCCATTCGGGTTATACGCACTTACGCTAATGTGTAATGGTAGGGTGATTGTGAGATGAAATGGAGGACCTACAGTTTAACGTGGAATCCGAACCACGGTGGAGGCCTGGCATTCCCCACATTCACAAGATGTCTTGTCAGAGGTGAAGGAAGGGTTTGGTGATCAGATAAATTTGTGCCGGGACCGAGGATTGAACCCGGGCCGCCAGCACAGAAGTCTGACACCTTACCCCTAGACCGCCAGGTCACCTGCACGATGGAATAATTTTTCATTGTTGTCGGGAAAAGGAAAATCGCCCATGCGGTCGGAGAGTTCGAGGACTTGAGATAAGCTTTTATACTAGGATTGGTAGGTCTACAACGGTTTAGAGTAAAGGTACACGTTCTTAACCTGTAATCCGTCCAGTTCCTAAATCAGACTGATCATAGCAGCTGTCTTCCCGCAACTTGAAGGTACGCAAATTATACAACGTATCGTATCAAGTACAGTAGCCCCATGGCTTCTTTGGTGCTGACTGACAGCTAAAAGCTTTGAAAAGTTACCAGACCATATTATGTATCCCTACACCGAACCACATGATCTGCAAAAACAAGTGTTTAGCAGCTGTCACTTCTGACGGTCGACATTTAGGTATTGTACCTAAATGTTGACTGTCAGACGTCAGCTGTGAGCTGTCAATCAGCACCAAAGAAGCCATGGGGCTACTGTAGCAACGTACTGTGCTTCTGAGCTAAGGCCTTATCCTCATAATTATCGTTATCAAGCACGGGTAGCAAACATGTTTGTTTTACTAGCCATATGTCAACTATCACGGCTATAAAATATAAAAGTCAAATGCCAATCAGTACGTGTCGTAAAGGGAAGACAGGGAGGCGAAATGGTGAATAATATTATCAATAGATTACCGTTTGTGGCGCATATACCTGGATACAAATACTGTGGACAAGGTAAAAAAAAGGCAAAACGTTTGAAACGAGTTGATCCTGGCGTTAACGAGTTGGACCGAGATTGTAGAAAGCACAATATCGCCTACTCCAAAGTAAAATATCTGCCTGTCTGTCTGTCATAGCGTGGATCAAGAAATTAACAGAGAAAGCTCGGAAAAAGGGGCAGTAGCAAGCACGATGAAACTAATGTTAAGATGGGGAGTGGTCTGGCGAGAGGACTACCACTCGTCGTACAAATATGAGGAAGAATAAGAAGGTAGGTCTCCTAACTATACCCCCTACAATTTCTGCATTAGTTGCTGTTGCAGGAAGCAACGCAGTAATCACGAAGTTGTGAAAAGTCATAAGGAAAACACGGTACAATTGAGCAAGGCTCAGAGACATAATTGTATACTCGAGGTTATCGCGATGGGATAAGGGATGTATCTTCGTCCATACTAAAAAAAACTGAGTGAAGCGCTACCTAGACGCAGGGCTGGATTAGCAAACCACTAATCAAACTAAGCATGTGCTTATGGCATAAGAAGAGGCATCACAAAAATACACATAGAAAAAAATTAAGACTTTTTTTAACAAAATATTCCATGAACAGCTTAATTTTTAGTACCCATTTGACTTATTTTAATATATGAATGGAATTAACATCAGATCTGTAACATGTCAACCAGTTAAGTGTTGTACTTAGATACTTAAATAATGGACAACCCATTGAACGATTTTTAACTTTTTAGAAATAAAAAGCCATACTAGCGAAGAAATGGCAAATTAGATTTTACATTACTTACGCGAAGATTGTAAGCTAAACTTCTCGAAATGTATAGGTCAATCTTAAGATAATCTTGCTGACGTGTTTGGGCACTATAAGGGGAAGCAGTAAAAAAGTATTGGAACAAAACAAATTTGCTATATATGTAACATGTGCAGTCCATTCATTAAATCTAATAGGCCGGAGTGCTTCAAACTGCTGCCAAGAGGCAGTTAATTTCTTCTATATAGTGCAGTAGTTGTATAATTATTTTTTTGCATCAATCAGCCGGTGGAAAATCCTTAAAAGTTGTATTGGGAACAAGAGTGTCTTTAAATCCCTCTAGGACACCAGATAGGAGTTACATGTTATTGCTACAGCAATAATATTGAAATATTATCCTAATATTTTAGAATCCCTCGATTGTATAGCTGAAGACCAGTTTCAAAAGGGAGATATTAGAAGAGAAACAAATAATAGAACCTATAAGATGCAAGGACTAGAATCAGTCTTTATGTTGAATATTTTGAATAAGATTTTCCACAATTTTTATAAAGTAAGCCAATTTCTAGAGAATGAGGAGGTGAACTTAAAAACATGCGCAGATCTCTATGAATCATTATATGATCAACTGTGTACTTCACGAAATCATTTCGAAAAATATGAAGCAACTACGAAAGAAAGGTTACCAGATGTGGATTACAAGCCAACTCGAAAACTTATCAGAAAGAAGGTACCCGATGACAGTGATGGGCCAGAAATATATCTGAATGCGAGAGACAAATTTCGCATAAATACCTACTATACAACTGGTGATACACTAAAAACTGAAATGAGGAAAGATAATTATATAAAGTAATAGCAGAGAGATTTTCGAAACTAAATAATGTGCCAAATAATGTCACCTTATCATCGTCTGAAAGTGAAAGGTATTCTCAGGGTTGAGAAAAGCTGATTGGAGCTTACCCAGAGGACTTAAACAATAATTTTGCAGCTGAGCTTCAGCAGTTTCATTCTTATGTGCGGCATAAATTTAGTGCAACAAAAACTGAAAAAACAAAATTCACTCATGCAGAACTTTATAAAATAATAATTGTAGACGACAATATTGAGTGTGCCTTTCCAAATGTTGATATTGGATTACGCATATTCTTAACATTAATGATACCAATTTTATTGCTGGTCTGAGCGTTCATTTTATCAGTTAAAGTATATAAATAATCCCAACAGAACAATTATGCAACAAGGCAGGCTTGATGCTTTATCTTTTCTAAGAACAGAAGCAGATGTGTTATGGAACATTTATTTTGAGGATGTGATCAAAGACTTTGATACTAGAAAAAGTAGGAGAACCCTTTTTTTTTATTAAATGAAGTGTGTGTTTACAAATATAAACATTATATTCTAACTTAATTGAAAGTTTGGTTTATTTGACGATTTATATTTGTTGTTATTTTGAATATTGAGTTAGATATAATACGGGGGCACCAAAAGCGTTTAAGTAATTAGGGCCTCTAAAGGCCTTAAACCGGCCCTGCCGAGACGAGCCCTTACCTAAACAGATATGTACAAGTAAGATAAAGAAGTTAAAATTCAGTACTTTGGAATAGTTTTCTGCGAGAGATTCCTTACCTACTGGATCACCGTCGAAGAACGAGTGTGACATTATCAACCTCGATAGAGATAGAGGTAAGGGTACGCATTGGGTGGTGTATAAAGAACAAGAAGGACGTGTGAAATACTAGAAAGTTTCGCCGATCTAAGACCACCACTCGAACTCATACAATATCTCGGAGGAATACCGATCATCTATAATCATAAACGAGATCACGAAGACGATACCGTATTATGTGGACATCTTTCTATAATTTTCCTTAAATACTCGTCCTGGTTAATGCTCGTCTGCAACGTGTCGCACCCGCTTGTTCGAGTATGTGGTGGTGGTGGTGGTGGTGGTGGTAGTGGTGGTAGTAGTAATAGTAAGACGCGTCGTGGTAAATTGAAATGTCTACAATGAATTGCCGTGAGCCGTAATTTCAACCAACAGAATTTAATAAAACATAAGCATTAAATATATATCAGACTATTCAATTTATGTAAATATAGGTAGCACTGTTCTCAATTTTAACTTTGAAATAAACTTATAGATAAATAGTTTTGGTTGTAGCGTCACAAAATTTTTAAAATACTATCGTCTATCATCAAAAACTGGCTTTGAAATACATGCCTACGATTGGCTTTTGGGTAACTTCACAGAGTTTGAGCGATTTGCGTCCACTGTTGGGTCTTCTTAAATTCGTCTTTGGAAAAAGGATCTTTTTTGTCATAAAAAAAAGGCAGGTTTTGCCTGACATACTCAATTAAAACGTCATCAAAATTCATTTTTGAAAAAGTTTTAGCTACCACGAAACTATCAAGAAATAAATAGTAAGGTGCACCGCCCAAACCTTCTCTCGCTTTTATCTTAAAATTGACATTCACTAAAAACTTGTAAGATTTGTGAAACTAAATAACATTGTTGTAGAAACATTACACCAAAGATCATGAATGAAATAAAATAAACTGTCTCTTACTTACTCTGTGGCATTAGGAACTAGGAACACAGTTACAGAAAACTTGATAAAAGAGAAACATCTTTGTCCATCAAAGAGCATATTAATCAAGTTTATTTTCAGACCTGAATTAAAAAGTATATATATTTACTTAAAGCTAATAAACTATTGGTTTTATAAAATATATTTCAAATATATATATTTTTTATCTTTAATATAGTACTACAACTTTACAATCATAAGTTATTTCATATCACAAATGGATGCGGAGAAATTAGTAAATTTCATAAGAAAATGAGAAGTTACATCCTGTTTAAAACGATAAAGAGTGTCTAGATAAAAAAAATTAATCAAAATCGTTAGAGTAAATTTCAAGATTTTTTTTTTTTTAATCTTTGTGCCCGTCAGTAAACTACCCTTAAATTTATGGTTATAACTCTAATTCCAAAAACCCCCCGGGAGGATCTTATGAAAACACTAGATATCAAGTTTTAGCCCATCGGTAAAATAGTTTCGGCTCTAGCCTTAGGTAGAGACAGATGGTCAAATATACAGACATATGGCATTGCGAAAACAACTTTTTTTTCGTCTCAGGGGGGACATTAAACGTAGACATTTATCAAAATTAAAAGTTTTGACGATCACTATACTTTCTCTCCGAGAGGTCGAGAGGAAGTAAAAATAATCAAGGCAAAGAGCATACATACACCAACATGGACTATGAATTCAAAATCAAAGTCATATTCATGTTTTCAAATAATTAGAAAATAATTTTAAATGTTTATATTATATGTTTTTATTATAAATTTTGAAAATGCAATATATATATTTATTTTTATTTACAAGAACTATTTTCCTAGCGGACTTCTGTGCTGGCGGCCGGGGTTCAATCCTCGGTCCCGGCACAGATTTATCTGATTACCAAACCCTTCCTTCACCTCTGACTATCTCACAATCACCCTACCATTACACATTAGCGTAAGTGCGTATAACCCGAACGGGTAGTAAGACGCGGTGCTAATAATAAATATTTTCCTAGATTAAATAACTATTCATTTTAGCTGATTTCAGTAGTCCAACCATCTTAGTTTCTGATTGGCTGGATGTAAGGTGTCGCAACGACATGGTCGGAAGAATTCGACATGTTCATTCCTTCCAACTTACTACTCCCGACTCCAGTCCAGAGTTATTGTAGACAGCCGATACCCTACGACTCCGACAAGCTGGTGCGACAGGTTTTAGACGAGCCATAAGCCTATCTATGACACGCTGTCAGGTCAGAGTTCGAAAATTAAAGAAAGTCACTTCCCGCATTTTCTGATGGGAGAAGAGAATCGTGATAAGGAATAGTTTATCGGTCTAATCAATGTCAACGTGCAATTCCACACCGGACATTGACTAAGGTAAAAATAAATTATATTGTGGTGGATAAGCTTATTGTTATGTTTAGGGAATAATTTTAAACTTTTATTTCTAAGAGTATCCAGTTACGGCTGTATACATACATCAAATAAATGTACACCTTCAATAAAATACATGATTTAGGCGTGATATTGAGGGAACATAACCAACCATTTAATATGAGCGTTTCATTTTCTTCTCGGGTTGTAGTTTCCTCAATTCTTCAGAGCTTTTAAAATAGTGCTGATCTTCTGGCATTACAATTATTATTTTAGCCGTAGATCTAGTAAGAGTACTAGGTCTATAATTAAAATAATCTTTACTATAACAAAATATTAAATTTGATTTCATGCTAAAATAATTTTACCTAAGATAAATTTAGACCCTAAAATTTAAGTCGGAACTCGGTTCAAATCATGGGTAGGTGTAAGAGTTCTTTTTCAGATCATATTTTTTTAGTGGTTTTGTTTTGTTTTCATTTACGCTCTAAAGATTATTGCGTGCACATTTTTCTAAAATTCTCCTTTCTCATACTGTAAAGGAACTCATCCTTAAAGTAGTTACGCTGCATGAAGTCAAAACTGTCAGTTGTGTATTTAAAAAAATGGGTATACCAGTCTAGATGCATCCGTTCGAAATCCAACTGTGGAAAGTCACTGGGCACGACACACGTGACGGCTGTTAACACGCATAACTAAACAACAAACACTCATGGGAAATTAAATAAACACTCATGGGAAATTAGGCAACAAAAAGACAAACAAAATAGGGACGTCAGCAAATAACTGATTATTTAACCTACTAAAGGCTGTCTTTTTTCACAAAAAAAAAATTAATCTGAGCACGAAGCTTATATCAGCAACTCTCAAGACTGTGGGCCGCGACTCACAGAGGCGGCGCGGGATATTTTAAATCCAAACAAATGAATGTGGAACTTGAAATGAGGGTGGTAGCATCCAGACTGATTTCAAGTTTTGACAATTGTGTAGTGCCCATCGGCGCATACATCCCATTAGTGTTTGTTAGTTGTGATTACTTAAGAATAAATTTTTTATATATATATATACTTTTTATTCCAATTTGTGTGAATTATTTTTTTCAAAACGTCTATTAGATTGTTAGGGCATACATTCTTATCAAGTTGTTTGGACCTAGCTACTGTACCTAATACACGGAGGTGATAGGTATTTACTTTGGAGTAGGGGCGCCTTAAAAGAATTACCTAGGCACACTAAGGGCGCCATGAACCGAGAAAGGTTGGGAACCTCTGCCAATCCAATGGGGTATATGATTTCAAATCAATTTACGGAGGTAAAAAGGTTAATTTTTCAGTAAATAGCTTGTGTTTCCAATTTTTATTTATTAAAAAGATTAGTTATATTCATTTTCAAAATAATATGACATAAGAAGTTATATTCAAAAAATGTGCATGGCTACCATCGTCGATTCTTTAATCCGATCCATCGCTATATTAGTCAAAATTAATTTCTAAAGAGGATAAATGTAATTTACTATTCTTCCTATCTGTACTATTGGGCATGTGGAAAAATCCGTTAGTTTCATCTAGTCTGGTTTGCGGTGATAGGGAGATTGGAGTTAGAATTCCAACAGGGTGCACTGAGGTTATTTTCCCAAGGCAGTTCACCCCTGTAGATTTATGCAAATAGGGTGCATTGTAAAATTCTACCATCCTTATCTCTAGCCCACCAGGGTAAGTATAGACCAAATGCGTATTATTTATTATAAAACGTGGCAAAACAAGACAAACAATTATTTTTGCCAACATAATGTGTATGGGAAGTTTTTATTATAGTGGTTAGTTTTTAATACCATAGTTACTAACGACTTAAAAATCGGGGTGTGGAAAATAGTGAAGGACAATATTTAGTTAATTTTGTCTTAAACTAATTAAATGGAATTAATCTTGCAGAAATCCATTATTTTAATTTTCAAATTAAATCCGAATATTTTCTTAGCGACTCAAATCGATTCCAAATCAAATTTTATGCCTTTGAAATTTTATGATTAGAATATATATATATATATTTGTTTAAATCATGAAAAGATGAACGCGTTTAAATATTTATAGAAGCCTACTATCAGTGTTTACGAAATTAGTTAAGGTAAAGTAAAATTATTTGAGGTGATTTGTTAAAAAAAAAGATGTGCATACAACCCCGTGACAAATGTCTAAATTAAATTTATTCTATTGTCATAGATACCAGTATAATAAAAGTTAAATTATTCAAAGGGTTAACTTTAATATTTGAATTTCTAACTAATGAGTACGAATCTAGGCTCTATTTGAATTTTAAATTTCGAGTTTGACTCGAATCTTTCAAATATTCAGAATCTCGAATCGAATACTAATCTTAATTAAATTAGGATTCAACATTTCAAGGTTTTTCTACGGCTGAGTTGGAGTCATTGTTGCCATTCTGGTAGCGTTTGATTATGGTTCCTGCTCATCGCCGTGGTCGGATAGTTGACGATATTGCCGATAATCTAAAAGCCCCCGGTTCAATATTGGATGATTGACTTTCAGTGTTCTTGGGGTAAAGTGCTCACTTTAGGACCCAATGTTGTGGGTTCAAAATCAGCCCGTGTAGATGGATTTTTCTTAAGTGTGAAAATACCTTTCCGGTAAAATTGGTAGGCCCCTTTGCTCGCGCATAGAAATTCTCGTGTGTTGATATAATCAGTCGGTTCACAAAGTGCACTTTAAATACCTCAAATAAATAAAATATAAGGCGTTGCATAAACTAATTTATTTATTTTGGTTCTATTTATCAGTGGTTGAAATTGCTGGCATTTAGATTGGGTGGTTAGAATGGTTATTTCAAATATTTAGATTGATAAATAGGAGTAAAAGGATGATTTTAGCTTGATGGGGAAACATATTCAGTGGCTATAGAGCCCAATATTTCAGGAAATAGGGGAACGGGGTGAGATGGGTTAACCACAAAGTGCACATTTAATCAGTTCACTTTTAATTCTGTCCCAAATTCATCAATATTATAGTTATTGTATTAGTTGTTTTTATTAAATTCCTTGATTCCACCCACCACAAAAAAAAATCCTATTTTATTCCGGTATTTCTAGTGTTTTACAGGTACCTGACAGCACTGACCTACCAAACAAAATATCGGTGGTTATTATGTTCCTACATCAATGCGTTTATTACTTGTCCTTAAGAAACATAGGAGGGTTCAGGGCAGAAACATTATAACCCTAATTGATCTAAATGTGATATTTTCACTATTTATACTTCTATAAAATAATGAAATCTATCTTTGAAAAAATAAGTAAATATTCGTTGATATTATCTATCATAAAGGTCGTGCCTGACAATAAACAAAACGTGTAGCTCATGAGGTAAGCTACCAGAAATCTTTGCTATAACTTTAAAAAAAATATAAAATGAGGCTTATTATGTTTTTACCTTGACCTCCTCAGTTATACCTTGATTTTCTTAAAAATCAACATTTGAAGCATCTTTTAGAAATTACAAACTTCTTTGCAATCAAGATTTACAGCATTTCATTATGTTATCAGTATTATTTTATGAGAATTGATAATATGTATAAAAAGTGACCGCCACAGTTACCATAGCTTGACGTATTTGAGTTATAGGTTCCACAGACAGTAGTCACGTGGATCTCCCTCTCACGAGAGTCCAACTCATCAGTTTGAAATGACAAAGAGGGGGGGGAGGGCGGATATTCGCTCAGTTGGACAGGAAACGGAAAAGAGAGGAGTTTTTATCAAGATACTTCCACAAGGGGAACTAACGAGGATGGTTGCCATGGTTGTGTAAAAGGCCTATGACCTCAAGTGGGTACGAAGATGGTAGTTTTTTTTGCCCTTCATTGGGCTTTTTGGGAGAAAGCTAGAACATTTACTTTAGACTTTGTCACCCTGTTCTTGTTGGTTCAATAGTGTTTTTTTTACAGCTTCTCACTACTCGTTCGGGTTATATTCTTATGTACTAATTACGCTAATTGTTTTAGAGTTAAGGGAGGTTATATTAATAGGAAGTGTGCCCACATTTGTGTGGAGAGAGATTGGAAAATCATTTTAGGAAAGCTAATCTCAGTACACCCGGGTGAGATTCGCGCCTCAATCTCCCCTTCATTAGCAGTCTAGTCCAACACGAGAGTAGCGCGTTAGACAACGCGGCGACCGAAGCGGGTTTTAGATAGTACCTATTATGTCACAGTTAGCCAGAAACATTCACTATTCACACTCCTAATTCTATTCCTTCTGTAAGATTGTGTAAATGATTATCTATATCGATACTATATACAGCTCTCTTCATCCTAATCCCCCAAGATAATGTGGGTTATTTATATTTTTTATGCCATCTTCCACTCGTTTCATCCTGTTTCTTAGGCTAAATAAAGCCACTAATATTAATTTTAATACTGGCACAAGTCACTTTTCCTATAGTTTCTAGGGTAAATTGCTTACGTCAATGATGGCCTGTAATGGCAATAGAACCTAGTGATACTGTATAATAAATAGAGAAATAATTTATAAATAGAAAAGTAGCAAGATAAAAAAGGGCAATATCAAAACATTTGCCCGAACAAAGATTCGAGTCCCAGATATTTGAGTAAAAACGCCACTGCTCTACTAAATGTGCTAGCTGGGGTGCATTGTTACAGATTCGCACGAATCTCAGTACCGAAGTTCTAGAGCCAGAGGCATTGCACATTTGAGAGGAGTTTATTTTTACTTAGGCCTTATACTCACGGGTTTCAACACCTCTTTGTAACAAGCTTTGTTAGGAATTTGTTAGAGTAGGAGTGTTCTGTCGAAATAAATTCTCAGTAAGATCAGAAACACTGATAAACTAATCCGCCCTAAATAAATGAGGCGAATATCTGAACACTCTTTCTCTGTCCTGCTTTCATAGTAAATAACTTCTTGGAAATACTTAGGAAAACCCCCTCGTCGCCATGCTGTCACCATGATAGGGGTGGAGTGGGGCGGCACTGGTAGTGGCAGGTCCTCTATATTAGGTAGGCCAAACAATTATAACCAGGCGTCCAATGTATTTACTTTTCATTTGAAAACAAAGACATTGAGACTACTTAAACTATTTTATCATATTAAAAATAAAATAAAAACTACTTTACTGATTCCAGTTTCTATGTTGTCAAGTCTAGCGAACTTTGACGAGATATCTGGCTCGAACTTAGTGTGTATCTAATATTCGGGTTACCCGCTTCGATGGCCAGATGGACTAAAGCGCTACTCTTCCAAAATACTAGACTGCTGATAGCGGGGAGATCATGGTTCAATCCCAGTCGGGTGTTCTGAGGGTGGTTTTTTCCTAAATGGTCTCCCGCTCTCTTTTTCACCACGCAAATGCGGGTACACCTATCTAAATTCAACCTTCCTCACTCCAAACTAATTAGCGTAATTAGTAAGTAAGCGTATAACCCTAATTAGTAGACGTAGTGCTAAATATATATATCCCGGTTACTCAGCCGTGAGATGAAATCAAAAAACATCTGACTTAGGTATGACACAACTCAGATCATACGTCGCATCATGGTGTAGTTTTCTAAAATATTTTTGGGGAAAAAAAACAGTGGAATTGAAACCAGTGAAACCGTTTTGCCACTCGGTATTTTAAAAACTTCAACAAGATTTAAAAATAATTACCGTATTTTAAAATGAAAAAGAAACTATTAGACGTATCCCAATTTCACTGTCATGTCAAATGAAGAATTCAGAAACCAGCGTTTTCTGATTCGAGAGTAATCTTATGCCTAATTTCTTAGTTAATCAGCCGTGAGATCGATTCAAGACACACGCCAGTGGCCAAACTGTGTAAAGCGTCAGGCACACTTTGGGACAAACTACCGATGAGAAGATAAGGTTAATAATTCAGTTCGAGTATACCACGGTTTGTTTTCTATACTTGAGATTTAAGGTGTGTGTTTTTTTAAGCAGAGTCTTATTACCCTTTCGGGCTATACGAATATGCAATAATCATGCAAATGTTTTAGGTTTGAAGGGACGAGGAAGGTTGAATTTAGAAACTTGTATTCGCATTTGTGTGGAGGGAGAGTGGGAAACCATTTAGGAAAAATCATCCCCGGTGCACTCATCTGAGTCGAACCCTAATATCCCTATTATCAGTAATCCCGCCTATTGCGAGAGTGACGCCTGACCACGCGTCCACCGAAGCGGGTAACTAGGATACTACAGTAAATAAAACACTAAGCTCGATCAAAATATCGCATCAGAGTGCGGTTTTTCTGAATTATTTATTTGACAACAGCGAATTTGTGACTAGTGGGTTGATTTTTCATTTTAAAATCATCGATTTTTAAATTTCTTTATAATTTTGTAAAATTAACATAATAGAGTGGTTTAGTTGGTCTCTATTGCACTATATTGCATGAAGTACCACACTTCCATGCGACGTCTGTTTTGATTCTCAGACAAGAGCACGTGTCGCTTTCTTATAGGCTGACCGCCTCACACCAAATGCAACATTTTGTTTTGCGACAAGACTTTTGTCGCAGCGTGTCGCAACGTGCTGCAGACGTCTCGACTCCAATACAGCGCCGCACACTGTTTACGACATTGTCGTGAGGCGTCTTGCGGCAAAAGGCGATGCTTGTTTCATTAATGACTCGCGCCAAAACATGAACGACATTTTGAACTGGGCCCCGAATAACATGTGGGTTTTCGGCAATATTATTTAAATTATTTAAAAAAATGTGTTCACACACTTCAGGGAATCACCAACAAACTATATATGTTAAGGTATGTTTTTACTTTTACTGTTTTGTAACTTACTTTAATTTGTTTCGTTATTTGCGATTGTGGTGATAAAATGCAGAGTAACTTTTACCGAGTACTTTAAAATTTACCGGCAAAGTGACTCGCTTGGTTAGTCTGTTTTTCGGTTATGTACTTTACACCTGTGAGTATTTCGTATTGAAAATGCATGTGATTCATTTAAACCATTGAGGGCAATTTTCACCTAAAACAGAACGTGTTTTTGTGAAATGAGTCCTACGGAAACATGTGTTTTAAATAGAAATAACACTGTAAACATTCTAGCCAATAAGGTTGATTCTCACTCAGCTGGCAATAAAA
The DNA here is from genome assembly GCA_901482245.1 of Timema douglasi. Classification (NCBI taxonomy): domain Eukaryota; kingdom Metazoa; phylum Arthropoda; class Insecta; order Phasmatodea; family Timematidae; genus Timema; species Timema douglasi. The sequence continues at coordinate 50,713 of CABEEJ010003447.1, read as the reverse complement.
GATAAAATAAAAAAAATAACAAGGACCATAGTAAAGTCACGCAATTATTTGTATCCAACAATTCTGCCCACCATTAGTCATTATAGTCACCCAACTGCAGAAATTAACATTTTTTAAAAAAAAGAACCAAATAAAAATTCCCCTCGACTCTTTGATGGCTCACTTACAAAGGCGGGAAATCGAACAATTATAACTTATTGCGAGTCAAAATTTATCGGACGTCTCTACACCAAATGTAACGTGATGCGACATTTTGCCTCGAGACAAATTGTTGCGAGTCATATGTCGTATTTGGTGTGGGGGCCAGACGTATACGTCACTTTGGTGTGCTTCATTGTAGTTGCAGATGCTTGACCTTTGCCGTGTTTTCTAGGATCTAGGGAAGTACGTTGAAATCCCTGTCGGATGCGGTGAGGATGTTTCGTTCCTAACGTGTATACCAACTCTTCTTCCTGCATGAAAATGCAGGTACATTTCATCTAAATTCTGCGTTATTTGTTCCTGTCCCATTTTTACAACTTATATATACGGATAGCACGACGTGGTGCATTAAAAAAAACTCTCTTGTTCTAGCTTACATTTGCGGAAAGCTGTTATAAGAGCTAAGCGTATTGGACAGTTCAAAAGGTTTTTTTAAAAGAGATATACCTATTTAAAAGTAAATGGCACAACGAATGTATGAACCATAGTAAAAACCCATTGTTGTGGTGGGACAAGTTTAAGTCAAAATTACGTGAAGTTTATATGCGATTCTCTGTGGACAAGTTCACAATTGTTCACGATGAAATAGGTGAGTTGTAAGCTATGTCTCAACATATTCAATCTAAAGGTAGTTTGACGTCAAACGAAAATGACTTTATTCGTCTTTATGATGTAGATATTAGAAAAATGTACAGTCGTATGGCCCGGCATTCAATCTGTTGAGCGTTCCTGAAATAAGAATACATAGTCACCCAAATTTCTTACTCCGTTTAAAGTTCAAACAACTTCCTGCTAAACTGGTTTTAGATTCTTTGAATATAAATTGATAAATAACGACTGACCCCCAGATCAATTCTTAATCATACATCCTTTCCGTGAGGCTTTTTCCAGGTCCCAATGAAATGAGGTGATAGTAATCGTGAATATGAGGGTGTGGAACCACTAGAAACTCTTAAACCTAACTTAAGCCTAACTAACCATAGCCTGATAACCGTTTGGATAATTCCTCTTTCGAGAAAAATACCCAGAGTACCAGCCGGAAGTCGAACCCAGGACCACTACACCCCGGGGGTGGTTACTATGGTTATATCTCATAAGCTACGTCATAGTGGAAACGTATAAGGTAAGCTTACATAACAATACACCAATTATTATTGTTCGCTAGGAGTAGACTTGTACATAAGCATACCTCAATGGTGTTTCATAGCAGGAAGCATAACTCTGTACATATTAGTGCATCAATCAATATGAAAGAAACGTAACTAAATAAATAACAATACCTTAATGTTTGATAGTAGGTAAAACAGTTATATGCATAGTAATACAAAGATAGATGGAGAAATAGTTTGTTGGGCGGCCAAGGAATGTGCATGGAGGCATCTGTGGCCTTGCTGATGTTGAAAATTCCTATGGCTGTCCTTTCCTTGGTTTTGTCTATGTGGAACGGAAACTGGTGTGAATGATCCAGGAACATCCACAATGAAAGAAGGGGCTTTAATGATCACGATAATTACCCAAACTGCAATAGCAGCGGTCAGAGTAGCGAGCCGAACCTCGAGCCGAGCCTCGTTAACGCTGGGTTCGTCGGAACGCTCGCGGCAACCCAGTGAATGTCGGTATTTTGAGGAACATCAAAGGATGTTACGAGGCTAGGCTCAAAACACACAAGACGGCGCTGCGAGCCGAGCCACTTGCAACTCTAAATTAGTGTTTATTTCTAATTAACCTTAATTGCTGAGCAGTTACGTGTTTTAGATTTTACTACACCTTTCAATTTTGTTGGATTTTTTTTTTGTAAGTTAAATATTAAATATTAACTTCAAATTTGTTTTATAATAGGACGAAGGAAATAAATAAAAAAACTAATTTAATCTTTAACAATTAGAGAGTGTATTAAAAACAATATTTAGTCACATGATTACTCGAGTTTTGTAAATTGTAGCCCTACAACGATCGTAATAATTTTTGTTCCACACTTAAGATAAGTTTGAAACTGCCTCTGAGGAGAGAAGAGAGGGATAGAGAAAGAATAGGCTGTCCTTCTAGGTAGATTTTGTGGGTAACTATGGCTTAGCCCACTTAAATGGCGTAGTAGTCTAACGCATCAATCTAGTGTTGGACTGGCGTGCGCAAGGCGGGGAGATTGAAGATGGTTTTTCATATTTGGTTTCCCACTTTCCTTCCACGCAAAAGCGGATAGATTATCTCTAAAATGCTTATTTCCTCATTTACACCCCATTAGAATAATTATCATATACTTTATTAATGATATACACTTTGTTTAGAGACCTTAAATAAGTATTGCAGATTGGTATAAATGTCACTGTTTGTTAAGAAACGTAATGTTATTGTATTTTTAATGCACAATTGTAGATTCTCTTAAGCGTCAATTTTTTTTCACTTTTGTCCCAATCAAGTTAATTAGATGCTTAATCACTTGGTGACATTCGAGTTAAGTTTTTGTAATGACCACTAAATTTCTTGAAATTTAAGTTAGTGGAACAAACTATTTCCACTATCCTTAAGTACATTTGAGTTTTACACCGCAGTCTTTACTGTCTTTTTACTTACTCGCTATCCTACAGGTAGAGAAATTATTGTGATCGTCAACAAAATCGAACTCGAGATTTTGATGAATCTCGACGTTTCATGACCCCTCGAATCCAAAAAAGTGGTTTTTGAATTTCCGTCCGTCTGTCTATCTGTACCTCCAACTAGAGCCTAAGCTATTTTACCTATCAGACTAAAACTTGGTATCTAGGGTTTCCATAGGGTTGCCTCAAGGGGTTTTTTGGAATTGGATATCCAACCCTAAAATTAAGGGTAGTTTACTGAAGAGAAAAAAGTCGATTTTCTCAAAATCGGCTATAACGATTTTGATTAAATTTCATTCCTTAACATTTATAAATATTCCAAACAAAATGGCTTCTCTCAATATTTCGGCAAAATGACTTTGAGGACTCCGGTCTGATGTGTAAATTATCTTTTTTATAATATCTCCTAAACTAAGATATTAAATTACTTATCGTTACGAATATGTAGGTATCTTTATAATACAAATATTTTATAAGAAGCAAATTTTTTTTAAACCAATAACTTTCAAGGTATACGTAAATATACACATATATATATATATATTAACTTTTCGAACACAAAAAGGTAAAAGTATGGCGACCGCAAAAGAAAATCTAACCCGAAATGTTGATGGATGTCGACGTCTCAAACATCCCAAACCCTAAATAGTGGTATTTGCAATGACGTCCGTCTGTGTGTCTGTTTAAACTTAAAATTAGGAGTACCAGTTTAAGAAAGAGCGAAAGAAGAAAATATAGATTTTCTCAAAATCGAATGACGATTTTGATTAAAATTCGTATCTGGGTGTTGATTAAGATAATAAATAAACTGGCTATTTTCATTTTACCATGAAAATGAATTTTAGGCTACTTTACAGAAGCAGAAACTCCCGTATTTCCGCAACTATTAGAGATACTAAATAACTTAAAATTGCAAAATTGTAGTACTATAAAAATTAAAAAAATTTATATGAAATATATTTTTATCAATCAACAGTTTCTGAGATATTGGCAAATATATTAATACAATTTTGTGAGCTTTAGTTGTAAAGAGATACTACCTAGGTTTTAACACAATAATTCTCTAATGCCATAAAGTAATTAAATATAAGTAAGTTTCTAAAAGTTTATGTTGGTTTTTCCTTAAACCTCTTCGGGGAAATGTTTGTACAAAAATTATCTATATCCATTTTAGACTCAATAGACAATATTTACACTTTTTATTGGTCAAAATTTATAAATGAGGACTTTAATAACAATGCGATGGCGTGAAGATTTGCAACACCTAATAAAATGTCAAAAATTTGAACCAGAAGTTGAAATTTTATTACGAAGTGTTGACCCTTGTGGACCCAACATTGATATTTTTTTTATCGGTACAAACATACTAATGAGGACATTAATTATTTAAAAACAAAATGATAAAATTTAAAACCGGGACTGAAAAAAGTTTTACATAAGTATAGTGCAATTTATGCTTGGGTTTGCTATCGTATATTATTTCGTTTCACATGTATTACGAGTTTTGAGTAAATATCACCATTTTCAAACAATAGAGCAGAAAGTTTTGGCGGAGTTCTGTACCATTTATTTTTTCTTTGTTGCAAGGTGTAAATAAATAATGCCGCGGCAGCCAATTTTAATTTTTCTCTCTGTTCATTGCGTGTCATCCCCCGAAGTACATAACTTTATGAATCAAAATAAGGCTCGCAAGAATGTTGATGTTTGGCTAGTGACGTGTTTTGGCTCTAGGCTCAGCTCGCTAGTCTGGACGCAGCTTAAGAATATTACCGGTCCAAAGTTGGATTAGACAGTCGCAACTCATGGATTTAATAATTAATTTATTAAAAACTTTCTTAAACGTCGAGGCCTATTTCTACACCGATTAGCGAATTATGAAAACAATAACTTATTATAAAGATGCTAATTGTTGAATCTTTCTGACTGCTCATAAAACAGAATCAATCTATGAATAAGAACTAAGCCTCAACTCGCTTAAATATCCGTTCAAATACAGTCATCAGTTTGGACGGATATTAGGATTGTTTTCACTGGAAATTGGACTAATTTAAATGTATAAAAATCCACAGAAAATAATAAGTGGAGGCGAAGTGAGGCTTAGTGAGAGCCCATCTTTAACCAGCATCCATCCAATTTTCACAGGAACAGCTTGTAGACCTAGGAGAAAACACTTTTTTCCGCCAACGTTGATAATGATAAACACTTTAACCTATATCAGTGATCGTATAGTCTAGCACGTTATCCTCGTGTTGGAATGGATTTCTGGCAACAGGGATATTGGGGTTCGAATCCCGGCCGGGTTTATCAAGTTTTTTTACCTAGCTGGTTCCCCACTCTCCCGCCACTCAAATACGGTTCCATTTCCTCTAAAATACAAACTTACTTATACTTGTTCCATTAGCGTAATTAATGTATTTGTATAGCCCAGACGAGAACTAAAAGACCTCAAATTGGACTATGAAAGTTGGACGTTGATTTTCTTACAAATGAACATTTGGAGCACCTTTTAGAAAATATAAACATATTTTGTAAGGCCAACATTGATATCACTTTACTATAATATTATTATTAGTTTTTCATAGGTATTGATAATACCTGTCAAAAGTTACATGAGCTTGCCTATAAATGCATGAAAGTAGCTTTAGTAACTTTTCTAATTATTGTTAGATATGTCCTTTTATAAGAAAATTGGGTTGTAGAAACTAACATGCCAGAATCAAAAGTGATACAAAATCGATATCAAGTATTTGTAAATATAAACTAACCAACCATTTAGACCAGCAATATGTAGTAATTTTAAATATGACACCTAAATGACTCGGCCTTGCTTAGTAGAGAATCATAACTTGCTAGAATAAGTGGTTATGACTTATAACATAACAGATGTATTAGTTGAACAAAAAGACTGAAGATGAGCTAAGACAAACATTAGGTAAGATTTAATAATCTAGAAAATAGTTTCCAATTAAAATGGCGACAAAATAGCAATGGCCCAGAGCGGCGAATTGTGTGATTTAACGTATTTGTATATCTTATTTATTTTAAATTAAATAACTAATTAGAACATGTTTTTGTTTTTAAATAGTGAGAAAAGACTTGATGATCAAGTATGATTGAATGTGTCTCTGTAATAGAATTTTGTATATTGTAGGCGCATACTGAGAAAAACGTTATAAACACGTTTTTTAATTTATTTGAGGTGTTTAACGTGCACTTTCTGAACCGACTGATTATATCAGCACACGACTTATCAACTAATTTAAATTTCAAACAGACACAATATCCAGCCTCCAGCCATTACTTCATCACTATGAAAAGGTAACCACTTCACCAATGGTAGATTTTTCGGTAATGCCAGGAATCGAACCCGGGACCCTTAACTCAATATACAGACAAGCTACAACTGAACAAAGGTGTCGGGACAGTTGTAATGTAAACCAGGAGAGAGATAAATGACACCTCATATCTGCACAAGTTACAACAAAAATAGTTTCAGGCCGAACAAGACAATAATAATTATTATTGGATGTAGTCCAGCTACAACAGAAACATATCTAACAAAACGATGTAACATTAATCTAAACAAATCCAACATGTACACTCAGTTTACCTTGAAAGGTAGCATTGGTACCTTGACAGATTACACTATCGCACTTTCTTATAAACTACACCTTAGTGAAATATTGCAAGGTAAGCTTGCTACCTTAAGCGGAAAACGAAGGGTAGGTAGTTGGAAAAGCCATTTTGTAAAAATAGGAGATTGTCACCATGCATTCATTTTAGATAAATTAACATAGGTAAAATTTACCTATAAAAACACGACTTTAAACAAAACCACAAGATAATACAAAAGTCCTAGATTACATTTGATAAACCACCGCTAATAGGCCTACACTCGATAGGGAGTTGAACCTAAGCCCCTAAATCAAGAGCAGCCAAGCCCAATGAGAGTTTGAACGCCTTAAAACTCTCAGCCACCACTGTAGGCTGTTATACATTTGTTTTGAACACCAAATTATTTGAAGAGATATTGGAACCAACATACAATAATACAGCCCAGCGCCTGTAAACTAGACTTTTCAGGCTCAAGCGCGCGCGCGCTTGAAAAATAGAACCTCTGATTACAACCAATGTGTTTTATTTTATGTTTTAGTCGCTCGTCGCGGTCACTGGCTCCAGTCTGGCCACCTCTGATTACAACCAATGTGTTCTATTTTATGTTTTAGTCGCTCGCGCGGTCACTGGCTTCAGTCTGGCCACCTCTCATTACAACCAATGTGTTTTATTTTATGTTCTAGTCGCTCGCGCGGTCACTGGCTCCAGTCTGGCCACCTCCGATTACAACCAATGTGTTTTATTTTATACTTTAGTCGCTCGCCCGTCCATTCTGGCCGTATCCTGACCTGACGCCTTTGAGAGTTTAGACCATTCGGCCACTGAAGCGGGTGACTAGTAATAAAAAGCTCCATTGATCAAATGGGTGAAATATAGTTACCAGTAGCTAAATATTAAAGCCCACTTCGGTGGCCGCATAGCCTAAGGCACTACTATTGCAGTAGACTAGCTTATCAATGGCAGGGAGATTGACTTTCGAATCTCAATTGGGTGTACTGAGGGTGATTTCCCCCAAATGGATTTCCACTCTCCCTTCAAGCAAATGCAAGCACACTTCCTCTAAACACAACTTTCTAATTCCTAAAACCATTATCGTATAAACCGAACGGGTTGTAAGAAAGCTAATTCAAATATATATATTAATTAGTGGGACTTAACCTGTGTTGAATCTTTGGAAATGTTGGGAGCTAAGCAATTACGACAGAGTGTACTCAAAATGTATAATGCACGGATAAACGCAACAAGGAATTATTTATTGAAAGTGATGGTACGTCTGCCAGTTTACGGTGACCTTCTTAGAGACAATGAATGGCATCTGTTCTGTGAAGATACAGTTTACAGCTGGGGATGAACGGCCGGTGCATGCCTGCGACTCATCTGGGGACAGCTAACAAGAGTTGCATGCAGTTCAATGCTGCTCGCTCCTTCATCAGAGGCTGTAGTTAAAAATAGAACATCTGCACATGGTGTTTGAATAGAGAGTAGGAAATAATAGTTTTTATTAAAGATGGATTTAGTTCAATATTCATCAAATCCGAATCTAAAATGGTCTTTCGAATGCCGAATTCGAATCCTTGAATCTTTAAAAGGTGCAATTTTAATAAAAAGTGAGAATATTTCAAATAAATTCAAAAATAGTGGTTCAAGGTTTGGTGCCACTTACAAATGCTACTTTGTTTAATATCTATATTAAGTCATTAAAAAAAAACAGGAAAAAACTTCTTGAGTAAATTAAATGAATCAATAAAATGTTATTACTTTCCCAAATTACACAAGTTTATAAAAATCCTTCTACAAATTGCTTAAAATAATTTGTGCTCTCAAGTCAAGGCCTTCATAATTGTTATAGAGATACTTTTTGAGATTTTTACGAATATCCCTTCTCTATAATACTATGGGATTCATGAGATTCGAGCGTCCCTTCTCTAATATTTACCAATAGTCACGATTTTACATCAAACTAAGTTTTTGTGAATAATTATTGTATATACCATGTCATCAGTTTAAATTACTATAGAATAATATATATCTGGTACTAATTAAATGTGTGTCCCCTTTTCAATGGATCGGTAACCGACCATACATAGCAAAAGCATTTACAGACACCCTCTACAATGCTCTTAATATTCCATCAGTCATAGCTCAGAGAGAGAGAGGGTTGGTTATTAGTTTGATCAGGACCGTCTATACTCTATAGCGGTGGGACCCAAATTGTGGGTCGAGACTCGCCGGTGGGTACGAGACTATGTTTGGTAGGTTGCGAAAAGTTTTCGAAATGTGAAAATGTTCGTTCTTGTGGCGCGGGCGTCAATTACGTCAGACAAAGTAACCGTGAACAAGCGCAACCTTTGCGCAAAGTTCATTATGAGAAATTATCAGTTTTTGTAAATTTATTTTCAAAAGTATTTTTTTCTAAGACAATTTCCCCTACTTATTTCATGTTTATTAAAATTAAGTGGGTTGCGAAGATTCGTCGCTGTAAATTTTGGGTCACGGTTCTAAAATGTTTGGGAACTATTGCTCTATAACATACGGATACGATTTCCTTGGTTTGGTCCATACCTGACAAATACTTGTGAAGCATGCTCCTGCACAAAAACTTTAAGAGTTTTTTTTTTATAAACGACATTATTAAAACGTTGACACTGATACTTAACAATAACTTAAATACTGTATGTTCCCAGTCACCACACAAGTCAGACGATTTCGATGTGAATAATCCCTCAAAGTTTCACATCAAAATGGCGTCTATTTGGTCCATGGGAACATTAGAAATAAATTACGATGGAAAATAAGAGACTCAGATCCAGCGATAATTTAATCTTCCTCCCGGTTGGCTGCGTGCGTTACGTAAATGACCAATGTTAAAGTTTAATACAATATTACTTATCATTAACGCGTAGTTCAGCGCGATACGATATTTACATTCCATAGCGAGATATTTATGAATTAATTAACTACGAGCTTTTAAGAATCCATAGTTTGACATATCTGGGCTAGGGCTAGTTTAGGTAATATCACAAGAAATTGAATCTCATTCCATGCTAGTTTAGAAATAAAGTTTCTTTTCTTCTGATCATGCATTAAAGTGATCCTTTTTACATTATTTTTTTTGCTGCGGTACTCCTGGAGTAATAATGTAAGAACCAGAGTTGCAAATATGGAGGTTAATCATGGACAGGGCCGCCGCTGCCACCTCAAAGGGCAGGTAACTACCCAAAGGATCAGGTTTTAGGGGGTGCCGTACCACCAATGCTGCATAAGAAATAAATACATTTTTTTTTAAATGATAGGAGAAAGGGCCTATTTTTTTTCCCTCAAAGCTTAAGATAAATTCGAATACCATCATCTTGAAGATATTCATTAGGTATACGTACACTTGAAACTCGTTTATCCGAGCTAGGTCCAAGCCAGACGAACGGTAATTTGTTGAATATCTCGCTGCTAGGAATGAAAAAAATTGGACATTCGCAATTTTTTGAGAAAATAAGACATTTATTTATTGTCTGAAACAAAATGAGGAATAAGATGTGATTTTTTGGTAGAAATATATAATAAGGCTTAAAACTGGTTGAAAAGTATAAAATAACCTATATAGCCTATTTTAGTAGTAACTGTAACCCGATTAGATGGCAGCATGGTCTAAGGCGCTACTCTCGCAATAGAATAAACTGATGACGGAGAAATCGAGGTTTCAATCACTGTGAGCTTACAAAGTTTTTTGATCACCTCTCCCTCCATGGAAATGCGGGCACACTTACTCTAAAGTTAACCCTTATAATCCCTGAAGCCATTAGCATGATTAGTAAATGAGCGTATAGACCGAAGGAGTCGTAGTAAGACGCAGTACTAGAGAAAAAAAAACTCCAGGAGGTGAACAAGACTTTCAAGTCGCAATGTTGCGGTCAATCGTAGCAAGTTGTTTGTAATAAAGCGACGCAATTACTTCGCCCCTTACACTACGCGGCGCATGACCTGGAGTGAGGTTTCTATTTATAGACCTGTTCACGCCATTTGAATAGGAAGAAGGCCTTCACAGCTGATGTGCCACGCTCCGTCACAAGGATGCCATCTAAACACGACATTAGCTTTTTATTACGCTCCGGGGTCCAAACCATGACAGCCACAGCTTCGTTACTTTGACTTGGCCGGTTACCAAACATTTGATGTTACATATGGGTAAGTTATTCACTTGAGAAACTTATAAAGTTACTCATTGGTGTAAAAGTTATTTTCTGAATAAATCAGTAAATATGTTTAAAAAAAACTCAATCAGCTAGATAAATAATTCAACCTATAGTTTGGCATGTATTCCGTTTCAAAAATTATATTTTAGTTTTAGAAACCTATTTCAAACATATTTTTAGGCCAAGCTTCTTGGAAGGTAAACCATTTGTATAGATTTCTCAACCACAACAGAACCTATAAAACACACCAATATTTACAGTAACATAGTGTAGTAGAGTGATAAAGAAATACTATAAGGTATTGTAAGGATATTCACACATACATAAGGCACGATTTTTTTAACACCGCGTCTTACCACACGTTCGGATTATACGCTTAAATGCACTAATGTATTAGGAATTAGTAAGGTTGAATTTAGAGGAAGTGTACCCACACTTGCGTGGAGGGAGAGTGGAAGACCATTTATGAAAAACCACCGTCAGTAACTTGAACCAATATATTTTACAAAAATTTCAGTCTTATATCTTATAATAAATATCACTTCTTACTCTCAACTTTAAAATGTTTTCTAAAATGATTAATCATATATGTTAAGTTTTTAGCTCGAGTTCTATTCGAGAACTTTTGTTTTTCAATTTAGAACACCTTCAAAATGTTAGGGTCGTATTATGTGTGAGGCCGTACTATATTCGGGCCAATACTGTATTTAATTACTATGTTACTCCATTAATGAAATCAATATATCGGTGTCAACTTCACCCGCAAATATTACTTTGACTATCTATTACCGAGTTATTACGATAAGACAAGCACAGTGGCTGCCGGACGACTGTTTAGTCTGGTCGTGGGAAAGGTGTCATTCCTCCCAACAGTCCACTACAAGTCATCCGTCCAAACTGTGGACACGACAATCGGATATTATAGTGAAGACATCCGCCTGCTTAACGAGTCGAACACGACTTTTGATCGGAAGACTAAACAGTTGGATCGTGTGAAAGACGCCATTCCACCTAATATATTAGTAAGTCACACGACAGAAATCGTAAAGTGTGAAATAGCACTTATGGTCCCTTAACTAAATCACACGGTATACAATGGACGCTGCACTCCCAGTGCACGTTACCTGAAGTGTTGATTCCGCGTATGTTCCTGTTCAGTAATAATTTCCTTCTTCAGCTTCTCGCTAATTTAACTTTCAATATTTTATTTAGGAGAAAACTACTGTCAGTTCAGGTATACCTTGATTTTCTTACAAATGAATATTTGGGAGCAACTTTTAGAAAATACAAACTTTTTTTGCGGTCAACATCGATAACGTTTTACCATACTGTTTGTTGGTGATATTTTATATGCATTTATAGTACTTAGCAAAAGTAGCAGTTACCGATTACATTACATGGCGTATAAATACGTCAACGTAGATTTACTAAATATGTCCATCAGTAAGAAAATTGGGGTTTGGTTAGGTATTAAAATCCCAAACTATTAATTAAAAAATTCAATCAATCACTACTTTATTTATATATTATACATTGAGCTTAGTTGTCCCTTTCAATATAAAGGTAAAGTCTATAAAAACCAATTAACTCTCATAATTTTAAAATATATATTATTTGTGTATACATGAACTCATTCGTTGATGCACAGTCAATGTATTAGCAAAAACAAGTACTTAGAGGTATATATTTAATTAATAGTAAATACACCTACATTCATCTTATAATCGAGCAGAAAGCCACCACGTGGGAAAACATTGGTGGGCTCTTGTTAGGCTCAAACCATTGTTCCTTAAATTTCAGGTTGGATACAAACGTCTAACATTGCTAGTGTGGCAGTAAATTCGTGCGCTTACATCGGCCCTTGCTAAACGTAGTATTAGGTATAGTACTTAATATAGTTCCATATATGCCTATTAGATTCGCATAAAATTGTAGTTAAAAATATCAAAATTAGTCTACAGTATACTCAATTGGGTGATTACTGGCGCAGTATATTAATTTACTATAATAATAATAATATTTAGCACCGCGTCTTACTACTCGTTCGGGTTATACGCTTTAAGTACTTAATTACTCTAATGGATTAGGAATTGGGGAGGTTGAATTAGAGGAAGTGAGCCCGCATTTGCGTGGAGGGAGAGTGGAAAACCATTTGGGAAAAACCACCCCCAGTTCACCAGACCGAGATTCGAACCTCAGCAGTCGAGCTCAACACGACAAGCGCGTTAGCCAACTACGCCACCGAGGCGGGTAAATTTACTATAAAAATTATATATTGAGTATATTGTATATTAATTATAGGTATATAATAAATTAGCATTCATTTGAAGTTTCAAACAAGTTATGCTTCTAGGTAGGTGAGTTCATATATTGAGTCGCGTACTGTACTTGAGGCTTGCTAGTTTACTGAGAAGCTGGTATGGCTGGGAATACCAAATCGACATTCCTGCGTGTTTACCCAGCGGCGTGACAGAAGGCTATATCGCAGCAGTATATGGGAGGTTCCCTCGGCATAAAGTACTGATAACTCATTGTATGGAAGCATCAACTAACCACGAGGAAAATACACAGCCCCAATAAGAGAGTGGTGCTAAAAAATAACGGCCTTAAACTTTTTCACACCACTGTTGCAATAATTCCCATCGACAAGCTTCAAAGAGAATAGCTATATTTTATATGTATAATAAAACTCTAATAAGGTATGTCACTTTGTTGTCAACAAAATCCAAAAAGGACTATTCGGATTGAGACAGGACTTTGCTGTATTTCTTACTTTTCAGCGAAGAGGTAAATGTTATATATCATCACACTCTCACATCAGCGAGCGAAGCAGTGTTGAAAAAACCCGACTTTTAGTATGGTTACATTTGCATCTTAAATATTTGTAGCAATTCAAATATACTAACGTTTGATGAATAATTTTTTTTTTTTCGATCAAATGTGGGGTTTGTAAAGATCAACAAACCAACTATGAATCTCCTTGGCAAAGAGTGTTTTAGACAAAAACAAACAAGAAGAATAAATATATAATTTAAGTAGAAAATGCATTGTGATCCTGTTTTGGCATTGTTGTCAGATAAATGTTCGAAGTCACAAAGTATGTTTTCAGTGATTGTATGGGGTTGCGTGTGAATTGGGTTTGTTTAGTTTTGTTTCTTGATAGTAAGCCAAAATTAAAATATTGTTTGGTATGTTAGGGCGCTTACCATAGAGTACTGCTTTCAATTTATTTTATTTTTGTTTTTTAAATAGTACATTAAAACTATTTATTTTGATATTAATTGCAACAATGCCTCCACGTAAGAGAGCCACTTTTAGCGTGCGTGAATTTGAGTTTCGGTCGGTATGGTTAGGTTGCGGGCTGACGACATGGAATTTTTTTCCAGTCATTTTATACCGTTGCTTGTGAATTAGGTTTATTTAGTTTTGTTTCTTGGTACCAACCCTAACAGCATAATTTTATTTGTTATGAGAGGGCACTTACTCCAGCTTATTTCAGCTATACTTAAAACAGCAGTGTGATTAGACACCCTATGTTGTGGTAAATAAATATTTAATTTTTCGTCATAAAATACCTTTAGTTTCAGTTTTAAAATAATAAAATTAAAAATCATCCAAAATTGTTTTATAATACCTGGAAAAATCACAAAAAATAATTTTTTTTGTGCATAATATACTATACTTTTATTTTTTAAATGACTTCAGTAAAAAAACTTTTTTTGACTGGAAACCCCTTGAAAGGTATACTTTTTACAACCCTATAAAATAAGGCATAGGCTATATCAAATATTTACATTGTCTATAATGTAAATATTACTAAATAAATAGATAATATTATCGTAGAGCTTATTTACCCCCGAATATAGGCTGCATCCTAAAATTACGATTACCCTCTTTAAAAGTAAAAAGAAAATATTTATGTCTGAAAATGAATCCTTTAGCTTCCCTAAATGCGTGTAACCCGAATGGATTAAGAAACCGGTTGGAAACAAAAAATGATAAATACTAGCTTAGGTCAATAATCAATAATACATCAATAGAAAACAAAATATTTAACTAAAACATGTTAGCTCTACTTTGGTTACACTATATTAGGCCTACTACCCTAAGTAAGTGGTTCTCAACTGGTGAGCCTCAAGTCAAGTGTTCCGCCAGGTTGGGGGTAGACAACATAAAGTGTAAACAAAACATGATTATTAATTTAAATTAGTTGAAAAACGACATCTGGGAACGGGAAACAATCCCAGGACCTCTGACTTAGTGCGACAATACTCTACCACTGCTCTCCAGAATTCATCCCATGTTTCTCCTTAAGGACATAACCGCATTTACCATAATATGCAGCCTGTGTGTCTTCATACTATCCATCTGCTCACGTCAATTAAGTATTTTTTGAACATAAAATCAGCCGAGTGGTACACTTTTAATTTTTTATTTAATTGGTTAAACATAGAGGTTATTAACGACTTAATATAAGAATAGGGATTTGGAGGGTAACTTGGAGGAAAGGCGGCTGCATCGACTTGGAGGTGTAAGGGGAAAACCATAGCCAGTGCACTCGCCGAGATTCAACCGCCAGCTTACCCATGACCGTCAATCCAGTATTATGAGCTCGACGCTTCTGAATTATCATTTTGTCGTCGAATTTTACTACTCTTCCTAGCTATCGGCAATCTATTACGAGAGTGGGGTTTGGGCGCGGGAGGTTGAATTTTGAGTAAATGTACACGCAGTTGCTTGGAAGGTGAGCGAGACAACATTTAGAAAAATACACCCTCAGATGCACCCATCCGGGATTCAAATCCCGACCTGCCCCTAACAATAAAATCATACTGGACGAGCCTGACATTTAGATCGTGCGTCCACCAGCTCAGGTTGCACTGGTGTTGAATAGGAGCTCACCTTGTTGACAAAAAGCGTGGTCTCCGATTGTCGGTGAAGCCTAGCAGTTGACAGCTTGCGAACAAGGTTATACGTGACTTATCGTGTGTACCATTCGTCCTAGATTGACTCCGTGAGATGTGTCCGCACCACATGAGTTTTGGGTTTTCGTTTTGTTACTATAGAATCCGCTAATATATATGAAAATAATTGTCTACTCTGAAAAAAAGCATTGAGCATTACTTTCCTTAGATCATTGACAATATTAGCACTTAATCTCTTTAACATAAATGATCGCTCTCGTATTATAATCCAATCACGATTGTCTTAGAAGCTAGTTATATGCACCATAAGCATAAAGTCTCGCAATCGATAGTTATTTCAAACACGCGCGTGTTTATTCCGGTTAAAAACCGATACAATAATTATTATAAAGACGTGTAACACGACTAAGATGAAGATATTATATGGTGATGGCCTGATTGAGAGACCAACGTACGTTTCCTGTGACTTCAAACAACTTTTGTGACACCACCGGATTATCATTCGAATTTAAACGTGCTCGGTATTTGCGTGTCACTTAATGGTCGCCGCTAGAGTATTTTATATTATGTTTGGGCGCCAGTTATGTATCCAAACGACAAGTTATTTTAGTAAACAAACATCACATTAATTGATTAGGATTTGTTTATTAAGCCCCTTCCTTATCATAATAAAGCTAAACCCACTATTACTAGTGTAGTGCCCATAGCACCTCTGCAATCTTTAACTTTTAAGGGCCTGTCTTATGACTACCGCATAAATATTGCTATCAGGATGTTAAAAGTTAGCTATCAGATAAAGGTTATCAGCCACTTTAATACTCTACTGAATTTATTTTCCGGATAGTTATCTGTAGGATAAATATATTTTTATCCATAAAACGCAAGGTTGGTACTGTTTTAACTAGCGCGCATGCGTACAGCCTGGCTAGTAGCTACAACGCTCTACACTTTGTTAAATAATGGCGGCTAAACGAATGCGAGTAAACATATGGCGTCACGTGGGCACAGAAGTTAAGATGTCTTGCAAGTATTAATTTCGGTGTCTGCCAAAATGTGGTCGATAGTTGGGCACAGCGTTTACAAAATTTAATTTATTGTACTCACATTTTGATAACTTGTTATATAAATATATCTCTATAAATAGCTTGTCAATTTATATAAAAGTGTGAATTAAATGTTCTAGCTTTATATATAGTTAGAGCCTGGGCCTGTGCCTACTAAACACGCAAACCAAGATTTTAACCTAAAAACAGATTCTGATAGGCGAAACCTCATTAAAAACAACGCGTCACTATGGCAACAACCATTTTATCTTTCAGATAAAAGTTATCCGGTACTTAAACCTCCTGATAAAAATGGGATGGATAAATACATTTGATCTGGCAGTCATAAGACGCACTTTTAACTTATCGACCAGATAGAAATATTTATCTGCCAGATTAATATTTATCCAGGTGTCATAAGACCTACCCTAACTGCAGTGCCCTTTACGATTCGAGTCGTAGGGGTGAGCTCTTCAGTCTTCAACCACATGACCCTTAAAGAAAGATCAACCAATCGGAATCCAGCCCATCATAATTTACATTGATATAATATATAATATAGATTTTTTACCGTCCCAACGCTATCCACATTTTGTCTAGTTTTCACTAAAAATTAGTTTTTATCAAACAATGTAGGCCAGAATGGAATCTTTTAAAACAAGCTCTTAAAAATAACTTGGTTTGTTTTTAACAACCAGTGCCCCCTAATCTGGAAAAATTTCGAAATATTATGGCATTTAATAGCAAATATTTGTTACGTTTAAACTGGGAGGCCCGTATCGGGGTATTTGGAGCAAAAAATACACATAATATGGAATATTCGTCTAGTTTATACTGCCCCCTTCCCCCAATTTTTAAAGTCAGTATTTGGACACAGTTACCTTAAAAATAAAATCAGCCTTCAACTCCTCAACCGACTACTGCAAATGTAAAGGAAATAATATACTTTGAAACAAACTATAAATGAGGAATCAGCATTTTCAAGTTGAATTTAGTTTTTTTTAGCACTGCATCCTACTACCCATTCAGAGTGTACGCCTGTGTACTAATTACTTTTATGTGCAATGGATGAGGACGGTTGAATGTATAGGACGTGGACCCGCATTTGCGTCGAGGGAAAGTAGAAAACTATTTAAGAAAAAGCACACTCAGTACACCCTACCGGGGTCAAACCTAAATCTCTGTAGTTTAGTCTATTGCGAGAGTGAGGCCTTAGATCATGCGGGTAATCCCAGTGATTAAATAGTTATTCATATCGGAGTCATTTAAAAATTTTACAAGTGTTAAAGGAATAATTTGCACAAGTGGCTATCAATTCAAAAGGGTGTCCGGCCAAATTATATTTTAAAATTCACTGACTTTTCCAGGTTTTCCAGAGCCAATTTACAACTTTTCCATTCACAGGGTGTTCCAGAGTAAAACGGCTGAACTTTGGAAAGTGTTAGTGGATCAAAAAAACTAACTCAATTTGTATTTTGGAGATTTGCTAGTTTTCGCTTCCTTTTCGCGCAAACAGCAAAAAATTAAATACAAACAAAATAGGTAAGAAATAAATAAAATATTTTGTTTATTTTGTTCAAATTGACGGCCTCCAGCCCGGAGACAAGCATTGCACCTATCAATGACATAAGTATTGGCTGACCGACACTGTGCGACTGTTTCTTCGCACGCTTGCGTTATCCTTTGTTGTATTGATTGAAGGTCATTAACATACACGTCATACACTTTATGCTTAGGAGCAACCCATGCAAAATAATCTAATAGCGTTAAATCAGGTGAATGCAGATGTCAGTCCACAGGCCCAGCATGACCGATCCATCTTCCAGAAAAATTAACATTAAAGGCATTGTCAAAGACTTCTGCAAAAAAACGTGTTTTTATTTAGTTTTTTGCTGTTTGCTCAAAAAAGAACTTAAAACGAGCAAATCTATCAAATACATTTTGGGTTAGTTTTTTTGACCCACTACCACTTCCCAAAGTTTAGTCGTTCAACCCGGGAACACCCTGTATATTACAAACTTTATTTTATTAAAATCGCAACTTAATGTAATACTATTACTAACACATAGGGCCTACACCTGCTGAAAATGTGTTAAAATATGAAGGTGTTAAAAGATTTCAGCTCGAAGTGATGGTCTATTGGGTAGTGCGATCTAAGTTATATTTAATTGAACTCATGTTGAACCATTAAAGGATCACCTTACATCAGTACAGTTTTAAATAGTTATAAAACACATTCTGTTTTAGTTCCTTATTCCTATAATGTAGTCGAATTCTCGCACATGTGCATAACCATGACTCAACTTTGATTAAAAATTGCGCGTTAAAGGGGCGGAAAGACACGAAAATCACTTTTCAACACTGAGAATTATGATTAGTATGCTCAACAGGAACAACATTAATAAAAGAGATTCACGTGTTTATTGACGGGAAGACGTATGTTATTTTAACCAATGTATATTAAAGTGGTGTCCTTTTTTCTTTTAGTGAACATGTGAGAATTCCAGAAATTTGATAAAATTCCCTGACTTCCCCCGGTTTTCTAGGACCCCTCATTTTTAAACGTGAAAGTAGCGACTCGCTAGCGTATTTATTTCATCTCGCAAACCCCTAATTTTGAAATGTCTGCTCTGCGAAAACTGACGTCACACAATCGAATAGCGAACGGATTCTACTCCTCACACCGTGCGAGACAGGCCTTGTCTGTCGAGTAGAGCATAATATAACAAAATTGATGCCATTCCCCTCTTCGGTTGCAACCTTCTGAGAGTGATTTTGTTGAAATAAACCTACCATTGTACAAAATAGGTTTACAGAAGGGAAAAAATATAATTGCTTTGTATACTTTATTCAATCCTTCAATAAAAATATTTGTTTGGGTGAAAATATAATATATATTTTAATATTTTTTTAAATTTATCTAACAGTAAATTTGTCTGAGTCGATAGAGTGACATTCTCATAATCTGGAGTTCGCGTGTTCAAATTCTGTCATCTCTAAAAAAATAAAATTATCTATCAGATGTCAAACTTTAATTCTAAATGATTGTATTAGTAAGCAGATAATTTGTTTTAAATATTTTTATAGAAGTATGCACGATATGTGAGCCTACGTATACTACCATAATATTCTTTAAAAATAATTTAACGAGGTAGTAAATTAAAACGGTATAATAATTTTGAAATTTTGTACGTAGGTGATAAAATTAAATTAATGGGTTTTATGATATAAAATGTGCACATATAGAAATAAGTCTAAGCAAGCTAATTATTATTCGCATAGTAAAAACCTGCAGGGAATATTTATGTTTTAAAATTAGTTGCGAAAATAAAATAATATTTTAATGAATTCTAATTATTAACACTTGATTTAAATTCAGACAAAAATTAAAATAATATAATCGAGATGGAATCGAACGCGTGAACACATGAGTTTCAGGCAAGTATGCTACCAACTATGCTAAAGTGGATATATTGAATAGGAGGACGGTTTAACTTCTACTCATATAAAATGAGAACATTTTTAGACAACAAACTTAGATGCATACACCTGAAAGAATATTTCCTAATAAAATTAAACAAATATTTTTACGTGATGCACTCAATACAATAATAGTGTTTACTTTCAGTTACGTATCTTATATATAGTGGCGTGTTGTGAAATCCCATCGCCTCAATCCTTTGGCACGTCATGGTTTTACAGTGTTGTCAGATTAAAAACTCAGTCGCAAGCGAAACAACGCTACACCGACTCGCACGACAATAGAAACCTTTCAAAATTATCTCTGTTTTGGTACAGCCTGCGATTTGCGAGTTTGCTCGCTAGCGAGTATTTTCGCATGTTTCAAAATTAGGGGTCAAGGCCACTGGACAATCTGTCAAAAGAGTTTACTTTCATTGAAGAAGAGAAAAGATTATTTGTAGAAATGTTTACATTTCTATGTTCTAATAATGTATTAATTTTAATTATGGGATTTATGTGTTAACGATTCGAAAATCCCCAAATCCGGATATCCTTAAAAATAAAGTTACTCATAAAATGTGCTCATATATATTTTTAAAAAAGGAAAATTTTAGGGCTGCATTTAACAGTGAAAGGTGGTACCTAATGATATTCGAATTCGATGTTCGTAATTTAAAAATGTCTTGATTTGTAAGACTTGAAAGGATTATTTATTGTTGAAAGATTATGTGAGAATAAGAGCCAGTTTTATAGTCAGATTGAGTACACCGCAAGTGTGGCGCTATACTAAATGCAGGACTACACCTACCTATACCAGAATGGAATGGACCAGTTAAATGGGAGAAACTTGCTCATTCCATTCAAGTTTAGGTAAGACTAAGGGCCAGTTTCATAGTCAAATTTAGTACGCCTCAAGTGCGGCGCTACACTAAGTTCGTGACGACACCTACCTAAACCAGAATGGAATGGGCCAGTTTCCTATGCGAGAACGGCCCATTCCATTCGAGTTTAGGTAGGTGTCGTCTTGTATTTAGTGTAGCGCCGCACTTGAGGCGTACTAAATTTGACTATGAAACTGGCCCTAAGAGTAGTCTTGTATTTAATATAGCACAGTACTTGAAGCGTACTCAATCTGATTACTAAACTGGCCCCAACTATACCAATAATGTGTTCTAGGTTTGCAAAAGTTGTTTGGATGTGTATTAATAAACACGTTTATATCGTGTGCTAGGAGATTAAGAGAAGCTAATTTAGTAATTTGTGACTGTCTAACAACAACAAAAATCAAGTAAAGTTATTTTTAAATTTTGTAAATAATGAATGTAAGTAATGAACTAGTCTAACTTATTTTTCCTACGGAACTGTTACTTTCAGTAGATTCCTTTGTTATCCAAGCGACTGAACAACTGAATGCGTTTTGATGTGAGTTACAGGGGTGCTAGTTTGTGTGAAATATTTCCCCTTGAAATAAATACAGAGTTACTTTGAAGGACATATTCTTAATTGCAAAGAATATTGTTTTATAAGAAATATTTTTTTTATTATATATATATTTGTCATACGGCCTCAATTGTAAGAAATGTTATTTTATGTTGTGAATGGTGAATGACACAATGATTAGTAAAAGTTAAGACTCAGATATTATCTTAATAATTAATTATTAATGAAAGTATGGGTTTAAATTGGTTGATAATTATAGTATATTGTGTATAATTGATATTATTAATCTTTACAGGATGTTAGCATACTTGGTATTACATATTTACATTACAACGTGTACTGTGATATGAGTCAAATAGGATGAGCTAATAACATGACATAGGCATACTACACTATTGATTGACAATTATTTAAAAATGGAAATACAAGTCAAATAACTATAATAGTAACAACTAGTTTACTAAAGTAGTTAAAATACAATGCGTAGATATGAGTGGAAATTATACACTTAGATTGACTAATTATTTGAAGTGATAATAAAAATTGAACACAACATTAATGAGCTAGTTTTAAAAGGAGATTAAAATGATAACAATTTAAAACAGCAAGTTAAATATGTTACATAAAATTGATGCGTAGTTTGAATTGAAACCTGTTATTGTTCAAGAAATGTTCAGAAAGCTAACTTTAGTTTTTAACGGTTATCTAAGTCTTATCTGGTGCATTTGTCCCTGTACTCTTTACGGTGTTCCAGTATTGCTGTTAATCACTGGAACGCCATTCACCCGACATGTTTCGGTGTTAGAACCAACGCACCATATTCTTGGAAGTCGTTTGGGTGATGACACCTATGGATGACACACAATGTGTTGTTACGGACTTAAAGAGTCAACATCTTAAGACCGTAACAACACATTGAGTCAATTGATCTTTTGTTAAATAATTCTACAGAGGCTTTGAATTTTGAACAAAAAGTGCATTTAAAACGAAAAAGAGCAATACCAAAATTAGATATTTCACAGAAGGTATAACAAACAATTATTGATTGTATTACTAGTAGTAGTAGTAGTAGTAGTAGTAGTAGTAGTAGTAGTAGTAGTAGTAGTAGTAGTAGTAGAAGTAGAAGTAGTAGTAGAAGAATAAGAAGTAGTAGTAGTATTACTATTTAGCACCGCGTCTTACTACCCGTTCGGGTTATACGCTTTAAGTACTAATTACGCTAATGGATTTAGGAATTGGGAAGGTTGAATTATAGGAAGTGAACCCGCATTTGCGTGGAGGGAGAGTGGGAAACCATTTAGGGAAGAAAAAAAAACAGTTCACCCGACCGAGATTCGAACCTCGATCTCCCCGTCCTCAGCAGTCGAGCTCAACACGACTAGCGCGTTAGCCAACTACGCCACCGAGGCGGGTAAGAATTAGTAGTAGTAATAGTAGTAGTAATCGTAGTAGTAATCGTAGTAGTAATCGTAGTAGTAATCGTAGTAGTAGTAGTCGTAGTCTTCTAGTACTGTATTATATAACTTCATAAAAATTCCATTTTCAACATCGTTAAAACCCGCCTCGGTGGCGTAGTTGGCTAACGCGCTAGTCGTGTTGAGCTCGACTGATGAGGATGGGAAGATCGAGGTTCGAATCTCGGTCGGGTGAACTAGGGGTGGTTTTTCCTAAATTGTTTTTCCACTCTCCCTCCACGCAAATGCGGGTTCACTTCCTCTAATTCAACTTTCCCAATTCCTAATCCATTAGCGTAATTAGTACTTAAAAGCGTATAAACCGAACGGGTAGTAAGACGCGGTGCTAATATTATTATTAACATCGTTAAACGTGCTCCTTTATAAGTTAGTGTGCATGACTCAGCTTACCCAAAAGTTATCATCACTCTTCACCACTGGCGGCTCCGGTCAAGAAAACTGAGCTTAGTGGCCGTAGGGTTAGATGTTCTGACCACACTACTTACACCCTATATTTGGAGAAGTTGGCACTATCTTCACCAACAGACGACGGCGGCCGCTCGGTCAGTATGGTTCGATTGCAGGCTGACACCATAGAGTTTGGGGGGGGGGGGGCGGATTGATAAAATGTTGGAAGTAAAACACTTTTTGCAGAGTTATTAAAGAACCTTTGCCAAATATATTCCAAAGGCTTTATATTCATTTGATGTGTAATTAATAAATGAATAATATTTAGGGGTTGAACCTTAATATATAAATCGCGCTAAGGATTTATCACACGTTTAAAAGTCATGAAGATTTCTCTATCGTCTATAGGATGATTAAATTACAGTAACAATTAATCATTTTAAAACTAGATATCATCTCATAAAATAGCTTCGAATAAATAACGAGTTACTTTCAAACTATCAGTTCATAAAAATAGCTTCGAATAAATTGCACGTTGGTTCCAAAAGGACATCGCATGAAACAAGTTGGAATAAATAATAGGTTCAGTGATTTTTGTATGACATAAAACACCTTGAAATAAATATTGGTTGCGCCGTACACGCATAATACACCTATGAAATTAATGTTGCTTCTACTGTGACTTTAACTGAATTGTGGGTAGATTGAGCTGTGCAAAACATAAAACACGTTTCACTAAATAAGCTGTTTTCAACCAGGGGTAGGCCTACGCAAAAATAATAGTCTCATGGCTTTTATTTTGCTCCAAATTAACTTAATTTGAACCTATTATAAAAAAAAAGTGTAAGCCTACTATTAAAATGAATTTAATTAGTTACCGTATATTAGTAATTTGTTTTATGTATTTTTATTGAAATATGAATTTTGTATTCTTATTTTAAAAAAATCTCTTTTAATGCCTAGGACGTCAACAATTTTTCCTAAATGGCGGGTGAAATTTGTAGAGGTTTTAATAGGCTAAGATAAGTGTTTTGATTTTTATAACCTGATATGTAAAAAAACTTATTATTAAAGAGACTTTTTAGTTACACACTTCCTTCCAAAGTTAAATAATTCTTTGAAAACCCCCAAGTACCAATAAGAAGTTAATTATTTGTACAAACAAATCCCTTGGTGTACTTAAGATGAGTGTTTTACGATTGAGGCTGTACTCAAACTCAATAAATGCATGGATCCTTTAGATGTAATGATTTCACACAGAAATAAAGTTGTTTGTTTTAATAGCAAAAATTATTTCATCAGACAGATAAATGGAAGATAGGTTTGATTTAGTGATGAAAGATGGGTTTGGTTTTGTTTGGTGGTAGAAAATAGGTTTGGTGGTGGGAGATAGGTTTGGTTTGGTGGTTGAAAATAGGTTTGGTTTGGTTTGGTTTGGTAGTGAAAGATAAGTTTTGTTTGATGATGGAAGATAAAGTTTGTTTTGAGGTGAGAGATAAAGATTAGATTGGTAGCGAAATATAAGTCTGGTTCTATATTAAATTATAGATTTTTGAAGGTGCTAGATACATTTTATTTGGTGTAAAAGGTAAGTTTTGTTTGGAGTGAAAAATAAGTTTTTGGTTGTGATAGATAAATTTGATTTTAGGTGAATGACAAAATTTGTTTGGGTTTCATGATAAATTTGTTTGAAGTGCAAGATATGGTTTGTTTGATTATGGGGGGAATATATTGTGGTGGAAAATAGGTTAAACTGAGCTTTAAGTTTGTGACTTGATTTTATTTTGAGGTGGGAGATAAATCTGGGCTTGGTGTTTGGAGATTGAATTGCTCTCATGTCGGTTGATATTATTTTTGTCTAGTGATGGGAAAGTGTTTGTATCTAGGGTAAAATACAGGTATGATTAGAGGGTTGGCGATAGGACTTGTTAGGCGGTTGGTGTTAAGTATTGTTGGAGATAGGTTAGGTTTGTTGGGGGTTAGAAACAGATTTGGTTGGAAATTGGAGTTTGACATTGGTTTGGTCTTGGGAGAAGACGTATATAAGTTTTAAACGGCTTCATGTGTGTTTTAAATACATATCTATAGTTGCACATCAACATAATGGTACGAACATTTACGTAAATACTTAAACAATACATTTCTTACTCTAACCGGTTCAGAGGAATGTGATATTAAGTTAGTACACACTTTATGGTAGTTATTGAAAGAACTTTCAATGGTTCGTTTTGCATTAATAGAGTTGTTTCAACAACAATTTTTTTTAGATATAAAACAAGGTTTTTTAGTTGAAAAACAAGGTGGGTGACAAACATGTGGGTAACTAGCTCTAGACGGCAGTAGTTATTTTAAGATGGCAGAGAATAAAAGCTCACTTTTAAATCCAACCTGGACACTAGCCAATTTAGAATAAAACAAGACTGAAAAGTGTATCTAAACCAGAAAATAAAACAACTATTTAACGAGTATTCTAATACACAAGATATAAAAAATAAGGCTTGCACTATAAGTTCATTTTCCTTCGATCAATACCCGTGATTTTAGGCCGTGTAGATTTCTAGATGGATTTTATTGAATAAATTGTTTACGTATGTTGAGGTTTAGGATACACATTAACGGTTAAATTATTTGTATAGAGGACAGATTTTTCAAACAGGGAGCGATCGTATATTCCAATTTTCATATGAAGGACCTTTTAGAAAATACAAACATGTTTTGCAGTCCAAATAAATAACATATTACTATATTACATGATTATGATAATATCCGTCAAAATTGACAGCTCCAGGTCCCATTACCTGGTGTGTGAATGCTTGAAAGTAGATTAAGGCCCTCACTATAAAAAATGACTATAGTTTGGCTTCTAACTATACTAAGCGCTCCTGACAGGCAGTGAGCAGCCTTGCCGTAGGTACCGACCACGCAAGTACGCCAGTCAGATCGGGTTCGAGTTCCTGTAAATTATATTTGAGGGAGGTTTCAATGCTGCAGCATAGATGCCGCGTGGCCTGTAGACTAAAAAAAAAACTGTGTGAGCAAATGTTCGACATAATTTGTTTCACATTTTTCCTGTGCTCACAGAAAATCGTTTTGATTTTGAGAACAGTAGTTTAATGTAACATACTCAAATATATAAAGTAACGTTTTTAAGTGTAATGTGATATATTTACAAAAATATTCTTGTTACGGAAAACTTCAAATATCTGTAGTACAACTAAGAGGTTAAGTTAAACACGTTAGTCAATTTATAGTTTATTTGAGGAATGTTTGAGAAATCACTTTGAGATGGAGATGTAAACAAGAGTAAAATGAATATTATGAAAATAAAAATTAAACTTTTCCCTGTGTCGCTTATCTGTTTTTTTCCCTTATAGATTATGATACAACTAAAAGGTATTTGATCAAACCTTTTGCACACATTGCACACTACCTTCTAAGGCCTATTTTAGACTAGCGGTTAAAACTGTAGCAGTTAAAACGCTAGCAACCGCGCCTTTGAATGAAACCCTTGTTATCAAGTTAGAAAATAAGTTTTCGTCTAGAGCAGCGTTTTGACCGATTACCTCCGGAGGCGTTAAAACCGCTTAGCGGTAGAAACGCGAGTCGAACTACACCAGGCGTTAACAGGCAGTTGTGCCTTAATGTCACAACAAGTCTTTTAGCAGAAAATAGTACTCTTCCTCAAGATGGTATCACGTTTTGCAATATTTTCATCCACTAAACCAAGTAGGTCATCAAATGAAACCACAAGACATTCTATATTACAAAAATAACTTATCTGGGTATTTTCTGTGATTCATAAACATAATATGAAACGGTCCTGTTGAGAGACGGTTCGATGATGTAGGGTGAGTCCACCAACGTCTGTTTTGACAAGTTTTTTGTTGTTGCTAATTTCCTCCAACAAAATAAATCCCGTAATACAGCCAGCTTGTACAATGTCAATTTTTAAACTATTCTGCACAAGTGGAAGCAACAACCAAGGCATTTAAACTGCTTGTGTAGAATCAGTAGCATTTTATGGTAGCTGTTTAACAGATGCGGTTTTGACAGTCAGGTGTAGATTCAAGAGTTTGGGGGCGTAACCACTAGTGTAGAATCGGCCTGAAGCCCCGGCTGCGATACGGGCGGCGAGCGGTGGCGCTCAAGTTTTTGTTTGTACTGTTTGATACGGAGAATGAAGTTTCCTGTTTAGGATGGACGAAAACGGCCGGGCGGCATCGCTCGTCGCAGGTTTAAGACATTTAGGTTTTTGGGTGCCGTTCTGGTTTCAGTCCAGTTCGAGATGTCGTCAGTGAACGTTGTGTCCACACAAAAAAAATCTTGCAAGGAAAGTAAATTGAAGGCTGGTGAAGTGCAAGTGTCACCTGCTCAACCGAAAATTTTTACTGGTGAAGAGCAAATTTCATCAAAACCATAAATAAAAAGTTCAAATCCTCACATAAATTGACGGACATTTGAGAGTAAAGTCTTGATTTCGGAGGTACATTCCAGGCCATGATTGGGAAATGATTGCCACAACGATTTTAAGAACAGTCATAAATCTGAATCTTTGGAATGAGGCCGGATCACCAATCAACTTGACTCCATGTTGGCAACTGGACGAGAGTACCGCTTTTATTGTAGCCGGCAATGCTTACAGCCTTGACGCTTACCGCTTGTATCGTACCCGAGGCCTGAGGGTCTGGTCAGACTGACAAGCGAGCGGGCGAGCGACTGGGTGGCCAAACTGGCGAGCGAGTGCGTGATTAGCAGCTAACTCTCGATAATTGTTGACGAGGAGGCAAAGGTTCGACTCTTGACTCAGTGAACTGAGGATGGTTTTTGATGAGTGATCTATTGTTGTGGTTTTGCCATCCTCTATCCTAGCCTATGGCAATTCTTATTTGCAAAGGCCTACTTTGATTATACTATTGAAGTATTTTAACATATGAGTTATATATATAGTTTATGATCTTACCAATTGATATAGGCCGTTAATAGCAAGTGTGCTAAACCTATCGATAACTATAAAAAAATCAAATATGTCAAATTGAGAAGTTTTCCTACCAATCAATGAACCAACATACAATAATAGCATAGCACCTGTAAACTAGACTGTACCGGGTCGAGCGCGCGCGCTCGGTCGTTCGTTCCAGTCTGGCCAACTTTCATTACAACTAATGTGATCTATTTTATTTTTTTAGCCGCTCGCTCGCTCGCCCGCCCAGTTTGGCCGTCCATATGCACTAAAGTTCAAACACGAGTGGGACTACAAGCGACTGGGGCTACATTTACAAAGAGCTACGACCCTGCTAATATTCTAAAGGTAGTTTATCATCAGAATAATAACGCTGCTGACCCTGACTTACGTGCTCCCCCAAAGTGAATCCAGGCCAGTAAAAAGAGAAAGACTAGAGCCACCGTGTATGCCATGATGTCCGTTTAGCCTGAACTATAAATTTGCCACGTGTATCGTCCGTGTGTCGTTTTTACTTGAGTTTTATCTACACCCCGACAAAGACATTATAACATGCCATTACTTAAAAACAAGCTTTCAGCAGAGTATCATGGTCAGGGTGTATAGCATGCCATTACTCAACAACACGAGCTTCCAACAAGATGTCGTGGTCTGACAGGATGTCCCGCCAAACTATATTTTAAAATTGCATGACTTTTACAAATTGTACATAGCCAATATGTTTATTTCCAGCCATTATATAATATTCAGTACATTACAAACATTATTTTAATAAGATCTAAACTTAATGCAGTAATATTTTTAGACACATTCTGAAATTGTGCCACTATTTCAATTGGTTTAAGGAGTTCTGGCTGAAGCGATAGGGCGATTGGCTGATGGGTAATGCAGATCGCATTAGTAAGTTAGTTTTCAGTTAGATCATACGAGGACATTAAAAATAGTCTTTCACCAGTATAGTCGTACACATAGTAATACTCTAAATAAATGTGTGTGTACGTTCGATTCCGTTTGTTTGTAACAATGATTAGAATATCTTCCATTATTGAGATACAAATATGCCCCTATTTTCTTACTAACGAATTTATCTGAGAGATAGAAAAAAATCACTAGATCTACTTTCTACTAGATCCGCAGTTGTTGCTTTTTATATAGCTTACCAATATATATTAAATAAAACTAATTGGCCTACTACTGTAATCAAATGTTGTCAATGTTGACTGCAATAAATATATTTATATTTTCTAAAAGGTGTTCTAAATGTCCATTCGTTAGAAATCAAAGTAAGTTATAGTTCAAGCATTAGGAAACTATAAAAAAAACTAATAAAAACAAATGCCCTTAACAAACAAGTATGTAGTTTGAGCATGAAGAAGTTAAAAAAAAAAGTAAAGGAGCTTTTAATAAGAATAGTATATTACGTAGTTCGAGCAGAGTAATTCCAGTTTCAATGTAAACTAAAATATCAACGCAATATTTTTAATATATATATATATATTTGGCTTTAGAGCTCCCGCATTGGTGGTCTCGGGGACTAAACATCAATCTCGTCTAGTTTGGTTTGCTTGTGCCACGGAGTTCCGGTTTTGAATCCAAGTCAGATGTACTGAGTATTTCCCCCCATTAAGTTGTCTCTTATTCTTCCTCTATAATCTATCTTCCTTATCCCCGACCATATAGGAAGGGTATGAAGCCAGAATGCATAAAATAAAATCATAGCTTCCTTCACTCATATCATCCGTAGGCCTAATTTTATTATCTATGAAAAATAAAATTTGGTTTAATACATTTCTGGAAATTGTTAATTAAATTTAGCACTCTTCTAAAATGTTCTTAGTGCTGATGTTAAACGTAGCCTAATAATGATATAATTTAACTATTTTTACTTTCTCGCTATCTTACAGGTATAGAAAGTATTGTGATCGTCAAAAAAATCGAACTCGAGATTTTGATGAATCTCGACGTTTCATGACCCCCCGAATCAAAAAAGGGTTTTTGACTTTCCGTTTGTTTGTTTTAATGTACCAACAACTAGATCCTAAACTATTTTACCGATCGGGCTAAAACTTGGTATCTAGGGTTTTCATAGGGTTGCCCCGATGGATTTTTGGAATTGGATATCCAACCCTAAAATTAAGGCTAGTTTACTGAAGGGCGAAAAGAGAAAAAGTTGATTTTCTCAAAATCGGCTCTAACGATTTTGATTAAATTTAATTTCTGAACATTTATAAATATTCAAACATAATGGCTTCTCTCAATATTTCGGCAAAATGAATTTAAGGGCTCCGGTCTGATGCGTACATTATCTTTTTTTTATAATATCTCCTAAACTATTTAAGATATGAAATTATTTATCGTTACAAATATGTAGGTCTCTTTATAACACAAATATTTTACATGAAGTATATTTTTATAAAACCAATAACTTTCAAACTTTACGTAAATATATACATTTTTTAACTTTTCGAACACAAAAGGTAAAAGTATTGAGACCGCAAAATAAAATCTAACCTGAAATGTTGATGGATGTCGACATCTCAAGACACCCCAAACCATAAATAGTGGTATTTGCAATGACGTCCGTCTGTGTGTCTGTTTAAACTTAAAATTAAGAGTAGTTTAAGAAAGGGCGAAAAAAGAAAATATTGATTTTCTCAAAATCGACTAACGATTTTGATTAAAATTCGTATCTGGGTGATGATTAAGATAATAAATAAACTGGCTATTTTCTTTTTACCATGAAAATGAATTTTAGGGTACTTTACAGAAGCAAAAACTTCCGTATTTTCGCAACTATTAGAGATACAAAATAACTTATCATTGCAAAATTGTAGTACTACAAAAATTAAAAACTTTTTATATGAAATATATTTTTATCAATCAACAGTTTCTGAGATATTGGCAAATATATTAATACAATTTTGTGAGCTTTAGTTGTAAAGCGATACTACCTAGGTTTTAACACAATAATTCTCTAATGCTATAAAGTAGTTAAATATAAGTAAGTTTCTCAAAAAGTTTGTGTTGTTTTTCCTTAAACCTCTTCGGAGAAATGTTTGTACAACAATGATCTATATCCATTTTAGACTCAATAGTCAATATTTAAATTTTTTATTGGTCAAAATTTATAAATGAGGAATTTAATAGCAATTCGATGGCATGAAGATTTGCAACACCTAATAAAATGTCGAAAATTTTAACCAGAAGTTGAAATTTTAATAAGAAAGTGTTGACCCTTGTGGACCCAACATTGATCTTTTTTATCGGTCCAAACATACAAATGAGGACATTAATTCCTTAAAAACAAAATTATAAAACTTGGACTAAAAAAAAGTTTTACATAAGTATAGTGCAATTTATTCTTGGGTTTGATAGTGTATATTATTTAATTTCACATATATTACGATTTTTGAGTAAATATCCCCATTTTCAAACAATAGAGCGAGAAAGTCCGTGGGGAGTTCCGTATTATTTATTTAGAAATATAAATTATAGCAATAGTGCCTATTACTATTTAAATCTTCAAAAAATATTATGTTTAAATGATTTTAATAATATTTTTACAGATAGTTTAATGTTATAGTTGAGATATAAAGCCATATTTTTCGTAAAAATAAAAGTGAATGCTTGATGATACTTTTAAAGAGCCGTAAATTTATTTTTTAAAGCTGGGAATGTAGGGGACGCGAGATAAGGTAAGTGTATTTGCAGTTTTTATGTTAAAACTTTTCTTTTTGTCAAAATAAAATAGTGCTACAGTATAAACATGTTTAATTCTCTTCACATGGCGACCCCACCAGTTCTTGAATATCTGTAAAGAGTATCCTGGAATTTAATGACAACATTTTATCTTCATTTAAGAATCGGATAAATTAAAAAAATGACACTTGAACACGGGAATCGAGCCCGGGAGATACGGCTCATGTCCATAATTCTAATAATTCATCCATATATACAGAGGCCTAATTGTATACCGTTGTTTTCTTCCATATCCATTTTAAAAAGTTTTGTAATCTAATCCCGCTATGCTCTTCGCATATATTCTACAACTGTTGATATCCCCCATGAAGAAAATTAAACTCTGTTTGTATTAAAGCAATATTTTATCTATTTTGGCAAAAAAAAAAGTTTTGCTACATAAAGTGCAAAAACACTGTCCTTTTCTCGTGCTCACTACATCCCCATCACACTCAATAAAATAGAAAAAAACTCTGACCTAACCTTTTGACTAAATAATATTCTATAACAGTGATTAACTCCCCCACCCCCACCCTCCCCTACGCGTCTTACCACCTGTTTGGACTATATAAATCTAACCACACTAATGGGGTATGTATATGGAAGGTAAGATATAGAGGAAATATACTCAAATTTGCGTAGATATAGAGTAGGAAACCACCTATGAAAAACGTCTCAAAATTTTTCGGCCGGGATTCAAACCAAGATGCAAAATAGACTATACGAGCTTGCTGTTTAGTCCGTGTGATAACTGATGCGGGTTATTATTTGCAAATGCCTCAATGTTATTGTCGGCGTAGTCTACCCACATGAAGCGTTCGATATTTTATATAGCCCCTATGTATCACTAAAATTAATTAGGGTCATTCAACAGTTAAAATTGTATTGCACAAATAATTGCAAATCATTACAGTTCACGAGATATAAGGGGTCCAACTTGCTATTTTATAATACTTTGTGTAACATTGTTAAAGTAAGGTAATAAATATGTAGGGCTAAATTCACAATTAGTATAACTGTACATTCTTGGTGACCTGGCGGCCGGGGTTCAATCCTCAGTCCCGGCACAGGTTTATCTGATCACCAAACCCTTCCTTCACCTCTGACAAGACATCTTGTGAATGTGGGGAATGCCAGGCCTCCACCATGGTTCGGATTCCACGTTAAACTGTAGGTCCTCCATTTCATCTCACAATCACACTACCATTACACATTAGCGTAAGTGCGTACAACCCGAACGGGTAGTAAGACGTGGTGCTAATAATAATAATAATAATAATCTACATTCTTGTAAAGTTTACAGAAGCAAATTTGTAATCGATAATATTAATATTATTACTATAAATAATAATAATATGCATATGAAGTGTGCAGAATATTATATTTATAAATAATAATATTAAAATGTACTAATAATATTAATATTATTATACATATGTATTAATAATTTTTTCTGTTGGCCGAGAGTGGCATCCCCACCTCGGATACGTGTGACATGGGTGGGATTGTCAAGCCGGGAGATTAAAATTATTTATTAAATGTTCACAGCATGGTTTCTTTTATGTGACTAAAATCAAAATGACTTCCACTTCTCACCATCAACTTGATTAATAATTTTCTCTCTCTCTTGCATCCATAACCTAGTTTTCTTGGCATTTAGAAACATTTACTAGATTTAGCTTCATGTATTCATACGTCAAGTCATGTGATCCGAAGCTGACAATTTTGATAGGAATTATCAAGATCGGTTTATAAAATATACCAGTAAAATGTTGTTTATGTTTACCGTAAAATATATTCGTATTTCCTAAAATATTCTCCAAATATTCATAGGTAAGAGCTCTGATCCGATTCGCCTTTATGTCGTTTGAGGCAGTAACTGTGTCAAGTGTTTTACCATATTATACATATGTATAAGGTTGACAAAATTAGATCGAGGCAGGGGTCTGTCCCCTTTTCCCACCATCCCAACCAATGGGAATTATTGAACCTGCCTTGCAATTTATGGACTCCTCGGGGCATACGTCGAAATAAGGCATGGTTCTGAATATTTTTTATTCAAGACACACAATATTGGCAGTAGCGTATCAAGAATGTCCCACTCTATTAAAACTGATTAATTTTAATAATCCAAATTTTATTTTGTAAATTTAACATAATACCTATATAACTCATCAAGCCCTTTTCGTACGTACACACCGTAAAGTCAAAACTTTACTAAGATTCTGAGTGAAAGATCGTTTAGAAAATACAAGCATATTTTTTGTAGTTATCATTGCAAGAATTTTATTATATTACTATGTTGATTAATATCTACCAAAAGTGAAAGTTGCAGAACACATGATTTTTTTTTTCTATATGAATATATATTTATGTAGTTTTATTCACGTATGCTAGTCAGATACAGTAAGTAGCCTCATGGCTTCTTTGGTGCTGACTGACAGCTGACTTCTGACAGTCAACATTTAGGTATATACCTACATTTTGACTGTCAGAAGTGACAGCTGCTAAACACATGTTTTTGCAGATCATATGATTCGGCGTATGGATACAAAATTTGGTCTGGTAACTTTTCAAAGCCGTCAGCTGTGAGCTGTCAGTCAGCACCAAAGAAACCATGGGGGCTAATCTAGTATTCTTCCTACAAGAATCCCATCTCGTGGAAATTAAGCTATCAAAAATGTGCCTAATAATAGTGAATACTATGTATTGGAGCGCTTGAATCAGTGATGCACCCAACGGGTAGGTAAGGGTACCGCTCTGCCCCACCATCTTTCCACTAATTTCAAAAAATTATGTATAATAAAAACGAGCCTAAAATATATTAACTATAATATAGAGCCGAATGCATAAGCTAGATCTTACGATTTTATTTTTAAGTAAAAGGTATAGGCCTACCACTATACACAGTAGAGAGGCCCTAAAATTCCCAATGGTAAAAAAGTACTTTAAGAGTATCAAAATATACCAGAGTCCTTCCCCCGCACATTTTTATCCCCCTTTTTTCACAAAAAAAAATGTCTTAAGAGTGCACCACTGGCTCTAACTCCCCATTAAACAATATTTTATCGAATATCAAAAGCTTTAAGAATAAACAACTAATTACCTTGTGAAGTTCTATGTTTTGGTAGACATTACTTTCTTACTATTACATTGTCTTTACTCTATTTTGATATGTTATCCCACAAAAATCTCTGTTAGCGTTTGCAAGCCTTACATAAACACGCCTGTTGTGAATGATGAAACAACTGCGCAAGTAGGTCACAATAATCGTGTTTATTTTGAGCCGAGACGTATTCACCTAAATAACTATATTTATATAATAAAATCGATGGAAATGGTAATGTTTATTCACTGCCTGTTTGGATATACGTAATAAAAACACATAACAGAATAACAAAATCAGACTCACCTCATTCTTCAATGTATCTATTTTATTCGGAGCAGAAATTAGCAAGAAGTAATGACTGTGTAAGCACTTCAACCAATAACTTTCGAATTCCAAACAATTAAAAAAAACATCTTTGACTTAGGGAACAAGGTTTTTAAACCGACAATAGTGAAAGCGTAAAATTAAATAATAAACAGGTTTGTTATTAAAATGGCATTTGTGCTATACGTGGGAAAACATACAGGTTTTGAAATAACAAGGGAATAACTTGAGTCTTCCCTCAATCACAGATTATTGCCACAAAGAATGTCTTAACAATAAACAATATATTCTTATTATTGCACTTCAAAAGTATATTTCTTAGGTCAAAAACTCCTAATAACTTTCGAAACACTTCACACTTGTATGACTTTAAAACCTAGCCATAGATAATGATATTAAATAAGTTTCGATCCAATCCAAAACTGACGCAACTTTCTTTTACACAGGACTTATCGTTCACATTTAGTAACACAACATAACATAGTTCCAAGCAACCGACGACTGAAGCTAACACCGAAGGCGCAGAGGGAATGTTGATTTGAGCGCCAGAGAGAGCAGTGCTACCAGCCCTGCACATCCACAACATCACGAGCCAAAACACGCTAGCTTTCTCTTTCTCTCTCACCCATTTCGTGTCGCAATAAACGTCTGACGCGTACTATAGTTGTGACCTTGCGACTGCTTCTTAGATAACGTACTTTACTATCTTGTGACGTTATTGTTGTTTCCATGTTACCTGTCTTGCGCACTTCTTTGGTAATTAAATAAGTGATGTCTATCGTCGACAAGTTTGATTACATACACGTTTAAAGCAAAGACAGCCGTTTTAAAAACCTATTTTACTTTTTATTTTCGAATAAACCTTCTATAATATATCACTTTCTCTAGGTGGATTATTCAAAAACTTTTTTATATCTAGTAATTTATTTTGAAAATTTGAAATTTATTGTGAAATGTTCTATGTATATTAACTAAACCTATCTATCATAATGTGTCCGGAAATATATTACGTATGAATTAACTTCAAGCGGCTTCCCAATCCCCCTTCCCGCAAATGTGAGCACATTTCCAAACAAAATGCATTCCTCATCCTTACCCCATAAATGTAATCATGTGCATAGCCGGTGCAGGTAGGCAAACACAACGCGCGTGCGCACACACACATACAAACTGAACAGAATTTAAACCTATTTTGAACTGGCCTGATCTCAAATATTTGTTTTTGTTTTGCATATTCACTAGAGATGCGACTATCCGGTCTAAAGTGGCTCTATTTTGGGCCGGATAACGGAACATTCTGATGAGACCAAATCCGAGTGTAAATAATTTTCATTGTGGGATTGCCTACTTTAAAAAAAAAAAAATCACAGAACATTTAACTTTGTTTTAATGGAATTTGCCCATTTTCTGATTGCGATGTAAAATAAGAACACAGTAATTATGGGTGACAGTGAGTATTAAACGAGAAAGATTTTTTTTTAAATCTTTACTGTACAGTTCTTCATTTTGGAAATGGAACATTGGCTACAAAGCAAGAACAAGTGAGAATAGAGCGTCAAATGGATTACATTATAAAGTAAGTTAATGTTTTATAGTGTATATGTACCAATTTGTTTATTTTAAAACGCACTTGTTAAAACCGATAACCGGGACGAAAACTACGCAGTGCCAGATGATTGAAAGCTGGATAGTTGTGACTCTAGTATAATTATATATAATTAAATATGTTTTATATAGTTATGACTATTTTAATTAAATTGCAAATTAAAATATTTTGGGCATATTATAAAGAATTTTCCAGAATATTTATTAACTATTAGCAAAAAAATCATATTACAAAATTTAAAAATTACATATGAGTTGAAGTTTTCGTAATGTCTGAGTAAATAATATTTTTAAATTTCTGTTTTCTAAACAAATTACTTTACGTTTAAGCAAATTATTCAAGACTTCATTAAACTTGATTAAATTTGCTGTGTACTGTAAAATGCTACCATAGTTATATTTTTAGAACTTATTTTATCTTATACAGATATTTGATTGATATCGTAAAGTGCATGAAAATAACACGGTTTTGGTCATACACTTTCGAGCAATTGAAATAATAAATAAATAGGCCTACACTCAGAGGCGTAACTAGGGTGAGGCAGTAGGCCGATTTCTGAAAACATTGCAGTAAAATAGAAATCATATATTGATGGTAACTAAACTATTGAATGTTCATTTCTACTATAAGATTTTTTTTTTTAAATAATTACTATTTTAAACTAAATTAAACCAGAATAATTGATAAACCATAATTAATAAAAAAAAATTAATCTCTGCACAGATGTTTAGTCCAAGCTCAAATAGTGTCTGTGCAGAGACAAGTGTAATCAAAAGTAATCACTTTTTTACTAATATACTTTCCACTCCTTCTCCACCATCCACCACTCCTGCCTGAAGATGTTTATGTTCAAAATTAACTTTTTTAATCTTTCGAAATAATTTTCGATGAACCATTAATAAAAAAAAACTTTTTTCCTCATCTCTTGATTATCGAAATGTTCGCTTAGCCGACCACATTGTTGAAACAAGTTCGCTTACTATCCTTTGATGGTTCATCAAAATATCGAAATTGGGTGAATCGGGGAAATGCGCGCGTTTTTATTGCAAGTTCACTGGAATGTTGCAGCATTTTTATTGGTTCGCCATTCCGCTCGCTTGTGTGTACGAGGCTCAAGAGCCCATTTCAGAGCGATGTATTTGCTGGTTTGCATGACCAGCTTACATAACCTATACAGCCTCATAAATAAATCACAGGAACAAGGGATTTGTTTTATTTTGTAAAGGAAGAATGTAAAAGTAAGACCTGCTTCTAACTTTTTTGATTTTTACTTACTTTATTTTTTATCATTTGTGAAAATATGCTAAAATCGACTATTTTGACACAGCCTAAAAATGAAATAACGCAGCGTTTTAACTTTATAAAAAGAATTCTTACTTTTAAATTGTTTAAGACCACTTTACTATAAAAATATTTATAATCCAAAGCTTAATTATCTAGTAATTTGTTATCTACTTAGAGGATGTAACGCTAAAATCTCGCCCCTTGTTACTAGGGCTATCTCTGGACGAAACACTGAACAATAGAGGGATGGAGCCAAGAGTTGGTTAGGCCATTCCCATCTGTTACCTCGCTCCGGCTGCCACACAAGACATTCCCACACCAGTCATCGCTAAACAAAACAAGCCCAAACCAGAGGGTGTCTAATTCATTAATGAATTATGTACTTTTCAATAAGCCAGATATTAATTATTGTTTATAATGTATTTTACAAAACAAAGTTGACGTGAAACTGTACTACCATTCGCCTATATAAATTATGGGTGCTAAATATAGAAATAAAAATAAGGATCGATACCCACTTCAGTGGTCGAACGGTCTAAGGCGTCACTCTCGTGTTAGATTGGTCTGCTGCTAACGGAGAAATAGGGGTTCGAATCCCAGTCGTGTCTATTGAGGGGGATTTTCCTAAATTATTTCCCACTCTCCTTCCACGTGAATGCGGGTAGATTACCTCTAAGATTCTTCCTTTCTCATCCCTGCCCCATTAAAGTAACTATCATCTATGCGTAGAACCTGAACAGTTAGTAAGACACGGTGATAAAAATATAAAACAAATGAGGGATTAACTAACTATAATTAAAAATATTAGACCTAATAAACCCCTGATGCTGCTTGAGCCCAGGTACAGAAAGGGAGCGATCAGTTCAAATAATCGTTCATACTTTGCGTGTACAAACCTTACCAATTTAGTAGTCTGCACACAATATTTAGCCATTTTATAGATTTTATTTTTGTAAAAATCTGAGTGTGCCAACTATCTGTTACTAGAACTAACTAGCTTGTGTGTCCATTATCCGCACGGGGAATCTTTAAGAAGCTATATTTTTAATTATAATATAAAATTAACCAAAGGTGAAAGTATCCTAAAGATTATATAATTTCAAATATTAATTCTTTATTGGTTTAAATGATGTGACTAAACGTGAAAATTCGACATACTGAGTAAAACATTATGTCAAAATAGGAATTTACTGTAATCCAAAAACATATTTGCATAAAAGCGATCATAATAGAAGTATAACGATGCAAATACATTATTACTAAACAAAATTTATAAAAAGAGCATCAAAGTTTAAAAAAATCTTAAATGAAATAATTGCCTTTTATAGATCCATATTGGTCCCTGTAATTACCGGCCATATTTCTATTAACTAATACACCAACCAGTTTTTTTCCTAGTTGATTGTGAAATCCTAAACGCCAAATTTTGGAACCAATTTTCAGTATTTTATGATCATATGGAGCGGTATTTGTAACTACTTGCAAGTCTATCATTTTCCTACCGCACCAAAAAGTGTTGTTTTCTATACGTTTGGAAATTTAAATCCCTCACTCCTACTCACAACCCAATTCTCTGACCATTGTTTTGAAATTTAAAAATTTCATACGCTCCTGCTTATTTGGTGGTGTCCTTACACATGTAAGTAAATATTTCATTTATATACCACAAGGGAAATAATATATAATATTTATTAGCTTTGAAATTTTTTGAGATGACGCCCATCTTTCCATTTTCCGATCTTTCATTTTGAAATTTAGTTTGTTTCTATAATGTTTGAGGTGTATCTTATAACAGGTTGACAAATTTAAATCTTTAACCACAATGAGAAGTAGTTTTTTATATATATTTTGGGAATCCCCTTCAAATCTTTCACAAACCCCGAATTAGAAAATTTTAAATATTTACTAACTATTTGGGTATTTGGCACTAAATTCATGACAATTCTTTTTCATCGCAACTAAAAGCTTTGTTTTCTGTTCACACCCCCTTCCTATTTCCCAGAGTTCCAATTTAAAATAATCAGATTTTATGGTATGGTACTGTATGGTATGGTATCTTTCTGCTGAATATTGTTATATACCAAACTGGTAAGCAGTTGATTCAATTAGTTTTGAAAATGTGGAATTCACCCTCCTTCATTTCACTGACTCCAACTTTTAAATTTAAGTTTTTAGAACTTATTTGAATATCTAGAGTAGTAGGCTACTTCTAAATATTTGCCAAATTTTATTGTTCTACCTCACCTAAAGTGATTTGTATATTTAAAGCCCCCACACCCCAATTTCCTGGAGATATATTTTTAGATTTCCCGCATATAAACTTTTCAGGCATGAGGTAAATAGAGCAAAAAATATAAAAATTGTAAAAAGGTATAACTTATCAAATTGTTTTTAAAATAAGGTTAAAGAGGGTAAGTAAAACGGGTAAAAGGTGTAAAACAGTTTAAAAGGGTAAAAAGTGCAGACAGGGCAATAAACTTAAAAGGGCAATGGGGAAAAGAGGGTTTTATCTTAGGGTGGAGAGGTTAAAAAGTTGTAAAAAGTCCAGAAAGAGTAAAAATGGTAAAAACTAGATCTAATCAAAAATATTAGAATTTTACACCTTATTATCCTATTTACCCTTTTCCTTTCATTTACGTTTTTTGCACTAAATGTGCTTTCTGCCCTTTTAGTCCTTTTTAACATTTTTACACTTTTGAAACCTTTAGGTATTTTTACACTTCTTACACTTTTTGGCACTATTACCCCTTCTAACCCGTTTGTTCTTTTTGGCTTATTTAACTTTATTGCACTTTTAGCACATTTTTTCTTTTTTTCTCGTTTTGACATTTTGATCCTTTTT
Organism: Timema douglasi; assembly: GCA_901482245.1. NCBI lineage: Eukaryota > Metazoa > Arthropoda > Insecta > Phasmatodea > Timematidae > Timema > Timema douglasi. The sequence continues at coordinate 9,521 of CABEEJ010003447.1, read as the reverse complement.
CGCCCTTTTGGTACTTTTACGCCTCTTTTCCTATCTACTTTTTTAACAATGTTTGCTCTTTTTGTCCTTTTTACCCTTTTTTGAGCATTTGTCCTTTTCCCTTATTGCCTCTTCTTACATCTTTAACTTTTATATCCTATTTGATAAAATATTATTGACTTTTTACCTTTTTGACCCTTTTGGCACGTTTACCGTTTACATCCCTTTTACCACTTTTACCCTTTTTGCCCTATATACCTTTTAAGAATATTTCGAATTTTTGGAGTTTTCCCTTTTTCCCTTATATCTCTTTTAATTCTTTTATTCTCTTTTATACTTTAACCATTTTTATTTACCCTTTTCATCCTTTTTGATTAGATTAACTTTTTACCCTTTTTGCACTTATTACACCTTTTTACATAAAGCTTTTCAGTTTGTCAATCATTAGATCAACATACAAATTGTTCAATATATCGAAGCATCAACTTATCCAGGTGGTCATGAGTAATTGTAGTTTATTCTTGGCCTGATTCACTTTATAAAAAGCTCATTCATAAGCGGTACTTGTGACAGGAGTAAGCTTTTGAAAATCCATTTTCCCCACCGATGGTCTGAAACCAGTCCTGAAAGTAAAAGGTTGTTAGAAAGTGTACTAAAATACGCATTTTTTTTTTAACAAGCCAATTGAATTACTTATCACGCAAAAATCTCTCATTTTAAACCAACTCATGTGTGCCATTTTTAAAAGATTGCAGGGCTATCGTCGTCTCAAACAATTTTGATATCTTTTTTTAAACGCAATCGTTAGATCCCATTTATGAAATATTTCAAATTAAAAAAAAATTAGTAATCTGTAAATCATCCTTAATTTGGGGGCTAAAGACAAAATAAAAAATTGAATAAACTCCATCAAACCATCTCATCTTTATCCCTTAGGGTGGACAGACAGACAGAATTGTAAAATCCACTTTTTTGGGTTTGGAATTACATAAAACATAGATTCAGCATAATCTCGAGGTCGAAAATGTTGATGATCATTTGATCACAATACTGTTTTTATTTTTAATAAAGTAAAAAGCCACTGCGCTTTACTACACTTCAGGATTAGGAAAGAGTAAGGTAAAAAAAAAACACCTCATACACCCAACCTATATTCGAACCCCAACCTCCCCAGCCCCAGAAAACCAAACTAAATGAGCTTGACACGTGTCCACAGATGCTTATTTACATGAATGGGGTTGTATCTCTTTACAAAACAACAAATATAAAGCCATTCTAGTTCACTCAAATAGGACTATAATTTGGATGAACATTGAGGTAAATAATCGATTTCCCTATTAATAAAGTAACATAGATGAAAAAAGAACATCGTTGAAAACATCGATGTTAAAGAACCAAAAACATTGGTAATATTTTTAAAACCAACTGTAACTGTAACTAAAGTGTATTTGTAATAAATTAATATGGAACTCATATATAAATTAAAAAAATTGTATTAAAAACTAATAATAAAAAAAATACTATTTTTAAAACAAACACATAAACATATCGCTGTCTCGGACATTGCTACAATACAATGATGATTGAAAATCATCTACGAGGAAAACATCGAACCTTCAACATTTATATGTTCAATGTATATTCCTGCTGGACTGGACAGTAACCATGTCCCGTTTTCCGTGTTGGGTTGATCAGGGGCGTTGCATAAAATATATTTTGAGGGAGTGAACCAGTGTTTTTCCCAATTCCAACATTTCAAAATTAGAAAAATTCCCAAGTGGCATAGGAGAGTACAAGAAGGGTCATGTTGAGAACGGGTGGAGGGCTGGGGAGGAGGGGGTCAGGAGGCTCTCAGAATTTATTTAAATCAATAATCAAGCCTTGAACCAAGCTTTTAGGCAACTGTATTTTTTGATTAATTAATTTTTTTATTTGTTGATACTGGATTTTTAAAGCTACAACGCTTTTTCAGTGCATAAGGAAATAACGTGAATTATTATTTATTTCAGTTTACCTGCATCTGAGCTAAATATACAATTGAGCTTAAATATATTTATTTAGATTTGAAGATATCGTTCAAATCGTGTATTTTAGATTAACAAATTTAACTGACTTTATCACAGCGGTTTCTAACATTTTGTAGTTTATGACCACAAATTTTCGCTCTGAGGCCATCGCAACCTTTTGATAACTTTAAAGTTTTAAAGTTTTTTTCACTGTGTATTAATACCAGCCCGGACTATCTACAGTTAACTACAACAGTGCGATAGGTAAAATCTAGAGGAAATGTATCCTTATTTGCTTGGAGGGATATTAAGATAAACTACCCCTGGCCAGAATTAAAATCCTTACTTCACCTTCACCAACAAACCAAACCAAAAGATCGTGACATTAAACCCGCATGTCTACTAATGCTTGTTTTAATTAATATAAATTGCTTATAATAATGATTAATTATATGCGACTAATATGTAGTAACAGAGAATCAACAAGCCCGGGGTTGGGGGATGATTTTATATTATGCTAGTAGCATTACAAGTCTGCCACAGTAAACAAATCAGCAAGAAGCTATCATAATGGAATAGCCAAAAGGAACCTAAGCAGTAACTAGGCAGTTTTTAGCACTTTAAAAAGTTAAATTTATATTATAATTACGCATCTTACTATAGTCATTAAAATCCTTGAAAAAGTAATATAAAGCTAAAACCTCTATATTGTGAACCCAGCCAAAACACGCTGTAACCCCCAGGTTGGAAACTGCTGCTTTCTTATAACACACTTGGAAGCAATATTTAACTAGTTAGCTCCCGGAGATGTAGAACTCGCTCGTCACTTTATCAAAGAATCAGCAATTTGGCCATGTTTATTTGAAAACATTTTCAACTCTAAAATAAAGCAATAAAAAAAAGAATATATCGATATTTCTACAGTATTTTGATGCCTGTCTACCAATTTCCTGCTTTATAGCATCATGGAAGTTGCCCTAAAATGTTAATACTAGTAGGCAATAAACTATTCAAAACATATTGTAATTTAGCGCGTAGGGTGAAGGGGCTTCCCCTGGCATTTTATTAAATAACTTAGGGCCTATGACAAATTCAAAATTAGCACTTTAAACAACATGGTTATACGAAATTTCACGCAAATCGAACACTAAATAACGAATTTAAAAATCTACCCCAAATTTGAAAATGTTAAAGGGTGAAAAAAACCTATTTTTGTTTTAAGTAGTCTACTTAATCAAATGAAAAATTATAAAAGTTGTAACAACGTAACACAGTCCTATTACTCCCCTTCCTTCATTGTTGCTTTGAGCCTATTCAAACTGCTTTCATGAAAGCCTATTTTAATAAACAATTAAATGAGATAGATCAATTCAATTAAAACTAGTATGGCTACTTGCTAGAAAAACTAGTATGTATTTCAGAAGTCAAACATTAACACTAACCTCAATGTCCCCATTTCATCAGTCAGAGCTATCTATAAGAAAACAATAAAATGTTGCGTAACATTCACTCCATTTATGACTTCAAAATTTAATAAAACCCTAATTAAGGCATTGGTTGTATAACATATTATTATAATTTGAAACATAAAACTGCGACAGTCCAACAGCCACGAAAGTCATAACTGAAAATATTAAACCATAAACAAAACATTGGCTGACAATGCTGCCACTTCAAGCATTACTGGCTGAGTGAAATTTGGCTACCGGACATCTCATGTTCCTTTAAGTCTCGTTTCCATTCCGCATTCGGCATACAATCACTGGCCGTTCTCTTTGCCTACTGACAACGACGCTACTAGACGACTTGATTAACTAAGATTTCTACAATATACTAAACAAGGAATCGCCTTTTAAATATTTGACGGTTTTTGAAGTTGGAAATTTTTGTAGAGTAGGGATTAACAGTTGGGTAAATTTTAATTTGTCTGTACAAGTCTGTGGTTAAGGTCTTTCATAATAGAAAGTAATGGGGTACAGATTAAGCTTAGAATTTCCCAACTCCAGATCTCAAATCTCACAAAATTCCCAACTTTCAAGCTTTTAACCAACATTGGGGGGTCGTGACATCCCCAACCACTCCCGGCGCGATGCTCCTGAGGTTGATCCCACCAGTCAATCTCGCTGTAACTGAGCCAACTCTTTAGGTACAAGGCTACACTAGTTAATATAGTAATAAAACTATTGATCGATGTTATCATTTTTATTAGTAGCTTTTTTTAGTACCGCATCTACTAAACGCACGGGCTATGCACCTATGTAGACCTACTAAATTACTTTAAAGTGTGAGAGGGAGAATGGAAAATCATTTAGAACAAACCACTTTCAGTGCACCTGACTCGAATTGAGGTCCGACCTCACCGCCTTGGCAGTCTAATATATTGCGAGAGTGACGCCTTGAACCACACGACCAATAAAGTGGGTATTAATAACTATTACTATTAGCAGCGCATCTTACTACCCGCTTGGGTTATACGCACTTACGCTAATGTATAATGGTAGGGGGATTTTGAGATGAAATGAAGGAACTACAGTTTAACGTGGGATCCGAACCACGGTGGAGGCCTGTCATCCCACACATTCACAAGTTGTGATTAATACACGTCTTATCAGAGGTGAAGGAAGGGTTTGGAAATCAAATAAATCTGTGCCGGGACCAAGGATTAAACTCCGGACCCCCAGCACAGAAGTCTGACACCTTTCTCCTAGACGGCCAGGTCACCCCTATTAACAATTAAAAGGGTTTTCATTTATCAGCGATTCTTGTAAAATGTGTTCGACAGTTAAAACCTTATAGTAAAAATATATAATTAGAGTAAAATTTTGTTAAATGTGTTAGGTACCTACAAAAAATAATCAAATGCAACATTTAAACTATTACCATCCAGAGAGGCTTGAACATTGGAAGTTGGAACAAGAAGCTTATCTGCACTTGAGATCAAGCTATTTCTGTCTTTTCTTCCTTTATTTGGTGAAAATAATGACTCATAAATACCTGGCTGGCTACCTTCTTCACCGCACTCGGTAAAAGGGGGTGAGTTAGGAAATTATTGACACTCAAGGACCCCCACCTTTTACTCCTTCCCTAGCAGTTTACAGAATTTAGGATCCACCCCTCACCCAATGTGGTATCTTTTCTTCATAGCCTTCAACTTTTTAGTTCATCTGGTCATGAAATGGAGTCTTAATAAAATACAAATGGCGGATTTTTGTCGGTCTGTCTATTTTCCAGAGTTTTTCTAAAACTTCCCAATAAGGTACTAAGCTCAAACTTAACACAGTGATTGATTAAACGTTGTCCCCATCTTTTTAAAGGGGAAACCCCTTCCTTTACAAAATTACGTTACTCCCGGATACTAAGATCTTATATATAGGATTGAGCCCTGAACCCTCAACACATGTGTCCGACACCTTACCCCCTAGACCGCCAGGTCACCTGTGCGTATTATTATTATTATTATTATTAGCACCGCGTCTTACTACCCGTTCGGGTTATACGCACTTACGCTAATGTGTAATGGTAGGGTTAATGGTAGGGTGATTGTGAGATGAAATGGAGGACCTACAGTTTAACGTGGAATCCGAACCACGGTGGAGGCCTGGAATTCCACACACGTCTTATTACTCTACTATATTTTGTCACATTTATTTCTAGTGTAATTTGACTACTATTCCTCTACAATATTAAAAATGAATAGCCGAGATAATAATCACAATCATTTTAATTTCGTCCATCAAAACAATGTGAAATTGACAATCATCTCTTCATGAATGAAGTTGTTAGCGATAAAGTCTGTTGAGTTGGTAGCATGCACCAGTCTAGCGTAGCACGTTGACATGCCGAGGAGAGCCGAGATATACCGAACAAAGTCGACATTGCCGTGAGGAGTGGAGCGGCCGACCTTCGCTTGGACACGCACCTTGGACAAGTTCATTACCACGTCTGTCTAACCCCTCCCTCAAACTTTTACAACCAATATCTTCTCCTTCAAAATGAGTGTTATAAATATCAACCCACGACAAATTACTCTTCTGAATAATGATATTGCTGATTTCCCCTTCTCTTTTACTTTCACTGTTTGGGACGAAAAGGTAACATTTTCTTATTGTTACCACGAAAAATATCCATAAAGTGGATTTATTGATTTCACTAAAAAACGTAATATTTGTTTAGTGTGTTAAATGCTCAGTTACCAGGCAACCCGCTTCAGTGAGCACGCGAACTAAACGTCAAGATAACCTGGTCTAGTTTGTTAGTGTCAGAAAGGTCGGGGATCGAATACTAGTCGGGTGTACGGAAGGTGGTATTTTATAAATGCGGGTACATTTTCTATACATTTCTACCTTCCTCATACCTGGGTCATTAGCGTAACTTATATTAATTGAGAGTATCCTAGAGAGGAAATGAGACGCGGTGAAAATTGAAATAGAAATATGTCAAAGTATGATAGTCTTATCATGAAAACCGTCCGTTTGTCTGCTGGGTATGACGCAGTATAACCTATTTGAAACAATCATCATCATCATCATCATGAACTGCTTCCAGCCTGTGGCCGGATCTGTTTAGTAAAATTCCTCTATCGTCCTCTGTCCTTCCACCATTCTTCCTCCGGCACTCTCTTTTACTCTCCTTCTATCACTTGCACACTTGCTGCTATCGGTTCCTCCCATCTTTCCCTGGTCTTCCTTGCGGTCTCTTCCCTACATACTTCATATCCAATAATCTTCTTGGAATCCTCTTCCCTTCCATCCTCATTACGTGTCAATACCATCTGATCCTAGCTTCCTATTTAAAATATATTAGGTAAACATTATTATTTGCTCTGTGCAGCCTTGTTTGAAAAAATAAGACAGGCTGAACACCACCTATTGCTATGCTAATGAGTTTCCAACTTCTGCCATGATCTTCGTTCGTTATTACATAACCTCCTACAGCTCCCTCCAATCGAGCTGATATCGCTGAGTACAACACTACACTGGACATTATCTCTGAGGCAAAACGTCTCGGTGGCGTAGTTAGCTAATGCGCTAGTTTCGTGTTGAGATAAATTGCTGAGGACGGGGAGATCAAGGTTCAAATCTCGGTCGGGGGAACGGAGTGGGGTGGGGTGGGGGGGTTCTTAAATGGTTTTCCACTCTCCCTTCACGCAAATTCGTGTCCACTTCCTTTAAATCCAACTTTCCCAATTCCTAACCCAGTAGCGTAATTAGCACTTAAGCGTATCACCCGAACGGGTAGTAAGACGCGGTGCTAACTTTTTTTTTTTTTTTTAATATCTAAGGCCACTACTGGTAAACAGTGTTGTAATTTTCTCTGGCTTCGCGTGGTCACTCTTCTATTAAATCTAAGGCCAATTTGGCTACAGTGGCTTGTCAAAGTTGCCATTGGGTTCTTTTTACCCAAGCACACCACTTTCCGACATAACTGAGATCGAGGAGATTTGGCAACAGTTAACCGAGAGAGAGAGAGAGAGAGAGAGCGAATATAAAGCCTTTCTCCACAAGACCTACAACCACTAAAGGCCCGTTGACACGGTGTTAGTGGACTAATGCAAGTTTAGTGGTATTAGCTTACTAACAAGCTAGTTGTGTTGACACATATTTTTCACTTGTATTATTATCGCTTCTAAAAACATGGCTGAAAATGAAGTTGTGCTAACTGATCTCTCTATTGGGGCAATTTTTTTTTTATCACTGCGTCTCATTTCTCTTTCGGGTTATTTATACGTACAGGCCTATATTAATGACGCTTATGTGCTAGGATCTAGAAAGGGTGAATATAGAATAAGAATGGGTGGCCAAGTAAATTGCAATTTTTCAGTAAACGCAATGTATCATAATTAGTTGACCTGGTTAAAAAAATGGTTTTATATAAACAACATAAAAAGGTTAGTGATTAATATATCTTATATTTCTTAATTCCTTAATGGTTTAAAATGTATTTCAGTTGATCCCAAATAATTATTATATTATTTTTCTTGATGTGTTAACTCACTTAGCATACATAATAAATTAAATTAAATTCAAATAAGGTCAATAAATTCCACACCCCTCGGTTGGGCATTTTTTTAAATAGGTTTTTTAAACCCTGTTTTAAATTTTGGTATACTAGTAACAAAATATGTTGTTAAATGCTAGCTTGCTAGGCCTAAAATATACCTTGAAAATAATAATTCATTAATTTGTAAATTGGTTTAAATATAAACGATCTGGTTGGATTTGCGATAGTAATAGATTCTGGTAGATAAGAACTTCTAGAAAATACTAACCTCTTTTGTGGTCAGTATTGATAATATTTTACTTTATTTTTAGAAATATATTGTAATGATCTATGAATTGGGCTACCAACTGTACTCCTTTCAAAGCATAACAATTTTGCACTTTTATTTTCTAGCGTCGATCAAAATGTACTCTTTTATTGAACGTGACAACATAAAAAATTTATATATCTGAATCACATCGTTAAACTTTGAGGGGATTCACAAAAACCTTGCGTTCCTCCCTTCCCACCCAGTACGGTCGTACATTGTAGAGTCTATTCATGATAGGTTTTTACCTGGATGACAGTTCAAAAATCATATGTTTAGAGTCTGGGTTGCCAACACTTGTAAGAGATCACTGTTTTGTTAAAAATGTTGTGTTTTAATTACATGATATAATTTACATTTAAAATAACGTAAACTTAAGTTTTCTTACCCACTATTTTACTACTTTTAATCATTTCTTTTTACTCAATCCGAGACAATATTTAAAAAAATAAATTAAAAGTACTTATTTTTCGTTTTGGAATGTTATCTATAATGTGCAATATAGTACATAAATTAATACCTTTTAATACAAGCATCGTATTTACTTATAAAAGAGAAAATACTTGTTTTTTTATTTGTAATAAATTATTTTCTGATTATTCTATCTTAATTCGAAATATTTAAGCGAATAAAATATTTTTATTCACTGCTTGGGTGTATCATTGTAAAGAACTTGTTTACGTCATGTTCAATCACATGGTTTCAATTCGTCGGTCGCTATTTTGATATTTTGAAGCAATATTCGTTAGACCTTTAGTGAAAGTGCTATTAATAAATTTTTAAGTGGAATAAAACGATAAAAAAGCTTTGCTCCCGACTTCAAATACATATAAATGATATTGGCCTAAATTACTACGGTTAACTACCACACTCATACATTACCATATGTTTTCATTACAGTTATCCAAAGTGAAAGATGTCAGCTGTTGGTGTAGAGATCCATTAGGTTACTTTTTTCTAATAACTTTTTGAGGTGTCATCCAAGTAAACTAAGGTCGTGAATGAATTATAAGTTACCGTGGTTACCATGTTCATTCAACTGTCGTCAGCTGTGCAGTTTATTGTCAAAAGGTCTATAGTATATTCACGACCTTAGTTTACTTGTATGACAGCTCAAAAAGTGACTAAAAATAGTCCCTAGTGTATAGTAGTGGATGAATTGACAGTTCTGGCGCACTTTCTCCCATAAGGTTAACATTGATCCTCCACCCTGAATGTGGAGGATCACT
>CABEEJ010003446.1:62896-82496 GCA_901482245.1 Timema douglasi | reverse complement strand
GTAGAGCATGAATGCATTCGGTTCATTTTTAAAGACAGTGGTGCGATCTAGGAGCCGGTGCGATATTGGCAACTTTCCCCTATTTGTATATTTTTGTCTTATTTGAAACTAGCAGAAGTATCCGATATTGCTCGTGGTAAACACGCAATGCATTGGGTGGTTACCCCTGGCCATGACTGTTTGCTTGAAAAAGTCAGAAAAAAAAATCGTGATTTTATTTAGAAATTTTAAAATTCCGGCTTCGAGGGGCATGTTTTTGTACACAGGGGCAACTGATTTTTAATTTCAGAGCTCTGCATGCGGTAAACATTACACAACGCTCGTGACCCACTCTTCATTTATAGACTTAGATATAAATGAAATAAAATAAAATATTTCAAACTGTATATAAGTTACTTCTTGTAAAACTAAATACAAACATTTTGAATATTACCGTTTTTAATGCTCTAGATAATATTGCTCAATCAGCTTGAAGCTAACATTAAATAAAGGAAGCGGAATAAGGAATATTAATGTTAATACAGTACAACATAATTAAGTTTGGAAGTGGATGGAATAAAATAGGCAGGAATAAGATTTCCAAATATAAATTTCCTTTGATTTAACCATACCAAGATTGAAACCAAAATCTCTAGTCATATTATCTGAGTTCTTTGGAATTGGAAAAAATACTTTTTTGCTAGAATAGTGTTTTAAGCTAAGCCTTGGGCATTTCAGCTTTGATTGCATATCTAACATTAATGGAGTTAATTACTTTTAAAAATGTAATCAAATAAAAGCTATTGATTTTGCATAATAAATGATGAATTTAAATTTAAAATATTTTAGTGGCATGAACAAATAATATTTGAAATATAATGTATCCTTGTTTTACACTAAGGAGATTTTTTACTTTCTTATAATCTGCACGACGTAATGGAAGGATAGGTTGAGGGAAAGAAGAGCTTAGGAAGAAGGAAGATTTAAATATTAGATGACATGAAGGAAAGAAGAAAGCTCTGGGTGCTGAAGGAGGAGGCAGAGAACAGGGCGCATTGGCGGTCTAAGTGACAAGAGGTCGTAAGACAAAACACCAAATACTAATAGTATTGATAGGTTTTTTTTATCATAAACAATTTGGAATTATTATTCATGACGAATATTGACGTTTTATACTCGTCTGAACTCAATTAGGTTTAACAGTTCTGTCTGCCCCTCAAGTATGTAGTATGTACGTAGCTCTGGTTGTACTTGAGGTTTTAGCCTAAGCTGAATTTATAAATCGGTTTAAAAATTGATGGTTAAATTCTACACGATCCTACCTTTAGGAAGTCATGAATTTTAAACACCAGATCTAAAATTAAGGGTAGTTTACTTATAACTAATTTTTTTAGGATATGAATTTTTTTTAAAAACCTTATTATTTTATTCAAAATGGATATCCTTAAAGTGATACCGACGAATGATAAATAGCAATGTATACTTATTTTTTGAGAAAAAATAGTTTAAAAGTAGTTTAATCAATAATAAACTTTTGATGATTTAATTCCAAACTATAATATACTATCTGATAGGGTATATACTATTAATGGGTATCAATTATTTCTTATACTTATTGTTTATCATAAATATTATTTAATTTTGTAGTGTTTTTTATATTTCATTATATTAGCATGGTTTATTCTTTAGAAATGCTGTTATTATTTATAGTATTTCTCATTTATATTATTTTATAATTTCGCGGTGTAAAGCTAGTTGTTATTATTATTATTAGCACCACGTCTTACTATCCATTCGGGTTTTACGCACTTACGCTAATGTGTAATGGTAGGGTGATTGTGAGATGAAGGACCTACAGTTTAACGTGGAATCCAAACCACGGTGGAGGCCTGGTATTCCCCACATTTCACAAGATGTCTTGTCAGAGGTGAAGGAAGGGTTTGGTAATCAGATAAATCTGTGCCGGGACCTAGGATTGAACCCCAGCCGCCATCACAGAAGTCTGACACCTTACCCCTAGATCGCCAGGTCACGTATAGTTAGTTGTTAAAAGAAAAGAATAGTGCATCTTTAAAAGAATATATTTTAGTATCGAAGTCCTTAAAAATACACTCATTCCTGTGAAATAAAATATCTGTATATTGTATTTAGTTTCAAGCTGTGGAAGGATTGTTGTTAAAATAAACTTTAAAAAAATTGTCCTTCGAAGAATATAGAATATCTAAGTATTTAAAATACACACATTCCCATGAAATATTATATCTGTATATTCTATTTATTTTCAAACTCAACCATACTGTTGTAGCGTGGCGTGAAGTGATTGGACACAGACAGGTGTCATCTTGATGGATGATTGCTTATTTTCAACTGTGTCTCTTTTTTTATCTGGCGTGTGTAGGCTATCCATCCAGATGGTGTATGGGAAGTGAAGCTATGTGACATAACAAGGACCTCCCATGGACTTTTCACAGATAAGGGACGAATATAGGTAGGTTCCCATTAAATATATAATAAATAGTCTGTCTGTATGAAAGTCCTCCCCCCTCCCCCCATCTCACCACTACCCCCTTTACGAGACATTAAAAGAAATAGTGTGCTTTAGGTGAAGGTCAAATATACCTTAAGATACTATTTCACGTGTTTGATGGTATATGACTCGAACCCTAAGGTGGGCTTGTAAGAAAGAATAGTTAAAATAATAATCTTTGAAGTTTTTATATATCATATAATATTTTGGTCAATTATAATTTATCCTAGGTACCGGGTATCTAACGTACACTTTCTAAACCGACTGTTTATATCAGTACACCACTTAAAAACTAACTTCAATCTATAAAATACACAAAATCAAGCCACCATTTGTTAATTCATCACCGTGAAAGAAAAAAACCCACATTTCACCAATGATATATTGTGTGCCCATTCTGAGAATCGAACCCGGGACCCTTAACTCAGTAAACATACACACTACCGAATGAGCTAAAGTGTCGGACATAATTTATTAAAAATTTCCGGGTCAACGCCGGTTACTTTAGCTAGTCGAATAAAAAGTATTCGACCAAGATATATGTTTATCTTAAAAAGAATTTTCTACTGAAATTATTTATACAACATTCCCCCATACCACCCAAAACACAAGTTAAACTAATGATTAAATTGAAAATTTAACTAATGTTGAGGTAAAAAATGTCATGTTAAACATAGTACATAATACTTAAAGTTTACCGGTGCTATAAATTAGTCTCCAAACGAATCACTCTTCCTGTAGGACTCGTAAGAGAAGTGAGAATATACGCAAATACATCTCCAATATTTGCCAAGAACGATCCAGATCCCTATTTATTGGACGGCTGCCATGGCTGAAGGTCTTTGGTTTAGTGCTCAGTGCGTGTCTTTCTGTATGAGATGTGATTTATCTTCCGAAACATACGACAGGTGTATTCAGAGTGTAGAGAGATCCGAACCATGAAGGACGATCCGTCTAATTCAGTGCGGCGTGACTTACTTCAACACTGGAAAAAAAAAATTATATCAAAGAGAGGAAAAGAATAAGTGAAATTAAAAAAAAAAGTTTCAAGGGTATAGTTCCATTTGTCATTAATTTCTATAAATATTGAACATTGGTTGACCTTCGACTCTAAAACCTGTCCCTGGATCTCATTGGTGGAATTGTTTGGTTGGTAATACAAAAAAAAAGTTTGAATTTCCATAAACACGTAAATTTGACAACGATTTTGATTATTCAATTCAAGGACAATGTTACTATAATTTTATTCTATTAACTTATATAACTACTTCTAGATTTTTTAACCACATTTAATTTTTAATTTCTTAGTTTAGTATTAACTCAAATAAGCCATTTATAAAATTCAACTTTCTTCACTTTTGATTGTAAAGTTGACTAAAATTTAATTTATTTCCTTCATATGAAGGTAAAAAGGGGGTAAGTCACACTCTACACCTTTTCAAGGACAACAAAATTTTATATCTAAAAGCGCATAAAGAACTCAGAAAATAACTTTTAAAATTAATTTAAATATTACAGTACCCTCTTTTAACCATAACCTAAAGTGTATTTATAAAGGTATTAAATTTTTAACAGATTAAAGCAATTTGAGTTAAAATTGGACTTTCCCAGTACGTTTCTTATTTATAATCAGACAATAATGTTTGAATATCTAGTTCTCATTAAATTAGCTGTTCTTATACCGTTATACCAATCACAGATAGATGGTAATATTAAATCGTGTTAATACTTTATTCAATTAATCATTTTATTTAAATAAAATTGTCACTACCTTCAAAATAGGACCATAAATATTCAAATTATTTAATTTGCTGTTTACTCTGGCACATCCTGAATTTAACAGCATTTACCTTTGTTAATCATATTCTCTTCAATATTTATTTAATAAGTTTATTATTAGTGATGTTTATTTGTATTGGGATTTAAAAGAATCTCACCATTATCACAAAGGTTATTTAATATTTAAACAAACGCGTATTTTAATATGAAGTGGTTGAGTAAATATAGATTTATTTTTACTCATCAATAGAAGCTATGCCACCGTGTTGTGCTTTTGGATACATCAAATAAAAGAATCAAGTAAGATTTCATTTAATACCTTCTGGACCAAAATATGAAAAAAATAGGAAGAAAATTTGGTTCAAGTTTGAACTGGGAACCGGGGAAAATACTCGTGACTTTGTTATTTAAGTTCTATTTTATGTTGATTGGTGCTTTTAAGACATCGATAAATAAATATTAAATTTAAATAGCTTGTACCATACCAAAACATTATGAAATATGATCATTACTCATACCTCTGTGCTATTCAAGATATTAGAGTTTATTGGTTTGAAATACCTCATTGAGTGCACGTTTTAAGAAACACTATGAATTTTTTGTCTTGATCTTTATTCTTTGTCATGGAATTCGAGGCCAAATTTTGATCGGAGCTGAGGTGGATCTTCATTATCCTCTTTTTATCCTGCTGATGTAAGAATATTTTATTAGTAGTAATATTATTTTCATCCTGTATCAAACTCATGAACAAAATAAAAAAATTCTGGTTCTAATGAGGAATGACTGCTCTTGTCAGTGATAAACTTTGTTCATCCACACAAACGCAACGAAGACTTACATATCTTGACGTGGGCTAGCACGAACTTATTAAATCGTGAGTTGATAACATTCTGCACCAAATACAAATTTAAATACTTTTTGAGTGCTTGCATAACACGATCTTATAATGTATCTTCGATTATTTTTTTTCCTAGCACAGGGTCTTACCACCTGTTTGGTCTAGACGCGGTTTGAACATTTATCTTAAGAAATTATTCATATATATTTTAAGAAGGTTAATTATTTATTTAACACCAATACCAATCTTGAGATTTAAAAATTATGAATATTCAAATTAAAGCTAGATTAACCTCTTTTTTCTAATTGTTTATTAATCTTAAAAATATATATGTATTCAAAGAATGTATTTTATTTATTTAACCTGAATACTAATACAGAATACACATTATTAGTCTTAAAGTAATATTATTAATTCACGATTTTAAACATGAGCTGGATGAGATTGCAAATAGGTTTAATGTGAGGACATGGTCTTGATAGAGAATCTAAGAGAGAATATAGAAAGCTTTATGTAAGAGTGTAATACCTGGATAGGTAAAAAGGGAAATGGAAGAGTATGCAGAACAAGCTAGAGAACGTCCCATTCCATGTTGTGACGCGTGTTTTGAAGCGCCCTATGACTGATTGGACTACACAAACAAGTAATTCACACTCCATTGGCATGGCCGAATTTTGTGAAAATCTGCATGCCTAAAGGCGCGGTGCGACGCCAAGACGGCCCTCCTAACACATTGCGACGAAGGGAAAGGACGCTTGTATTGCTTGTTATGAAAGACTGGGTTCATCATACTGCTGTTCTCTTTCATCCTTAAAAAACATTTATGTGAAACTATTTTTTCCTTAAAAGTTTTGCTTTCGAGATATTCAAGTGTGACAATTTAATTGTCTATAAGTCTTTCACGAGCTAAGTTTACCTGGATGACAGCTCGAAATGTTACTAGAAGTAGTCCCTAATGTATCACTACGCCAACAGCTGACATCTATCACTCGATGACTGTTATGAAAACAGATGGTAATATATTAATGTGATAGTTAACCACAGTAATTTAGGCCAATATTATTTATATATTTATTTGAGGTCGGACACAAAGTTTATCAATAGTTTTATTCCCCTTAAAAAAATATTAACATCACTTTCTCAAAAACTTCTAGCGAACATAGCCTCAAAATGGCGACTGACGAATTTTAAACCATATGATTGAACATAACGGTAAACAAGTTTTTTACAATGATACGGACATGCAGTTGATGAAAATACTTTATTCAGTTAAATATTTTAAAATATGATAAAGTAGTCATAAAAACATGTATTGTATGTAAAAAATGACAACAGTTTTCTCTTTTCCAAGTAAATACGATGCCTGTATACACTATATCACATAAAATCAATAACGTTCCAAAACGAAGAATAAGTTACTTTTAATTATGTTTAAAATATTGTTTCGAGTTGGACAAAAAGAAATTATTTTAAAAATGAAATAGTATGAGAAAACTTAAGTTAACGTTATTTTAAATGTAATATATAACTGGTAATTAAAAATCTTTATATTAATAACAAAACTGTGATCTTTTACAAGTGTTGGCAACTCAAAACCTAAAAATATGATTTTCGAACTGTCATCCAGGTAAAAACCTTTCGTGAATGGAATATAACTCTGCATAGAACATGTAAGTAGAAATAAAGATCGGCATTATGTAAACCCCATGATTGCAAACATAACTACTTTTTCGTTCTTGTGTTTTATAAAATGGGTAGAGGATAAAGTTGGTAGTAGGTTGGGGTTTTGAAGGCTGGCTAATCGAGGATATGATGGCGAGTTCATCGTTTGAGTAGGTTAGCTCCTAATTACGCGCAACACTGGTAAAATTGGAGGAGAAATAGGTTCTATTGAGTTTAAACCACTGCTATTTACTTGATACCACCCTTAATGGGGCTAATTTTAGGGATGATCACTCTTTATGATATCTTTATTAGCGGTTGATCTGAAATTTATGTGGATAGGAATTTTTTCAGTTGTATTTTGGGTCTTACAATAAATACGAGTTTCTCCTCTTTTTAAGTGTTATCAACAAAGTTTAAAAATTATTTATTAAATCCTATACATAGCTTTTATTTAAATAAATTTAGCTATGCATACATCAAGCTCCATGGTATTTGTTAAAAAAAAATCTAAAGAGTTATTTTGTCCATCTTGACATGAAGTGGACACAATATATTGGACATCTTGTAACGTTTTTAGGTGAGACACCCAGACAGGATGACCAATTTATCTCTCACACAATTATTTCAAAACAGATAAATGGCTTATAGTATTAAGACTAGGGGTCTATAAGTAATTCACTATCATCAATGAATAGACCTTACAACTTCTTCTAAGAATTAAAATACATATTTTTCTCACACACAGTGAAACCATTGTGTCCTGTGTGATTCTCACTTAAACCACGATGCTAGGATGTGTGCGATGTTGTTTTTTTTTTACTTCAGCTCACCACTGGTTCATTCCATCCTCATCTCCCCCTCCCCTTCTTAAAACCCCACCACCACCCTTCCTTCATTCGGCATGTGTGAGTGTAAGGATACTGATTACACACATTAGTCTACCGACACCATTGACATTTTTATTAATGCGCCTCCGTTGTGCTCCCGTGCGTTCCTCTTCTGTAGACTTACCCTTCCCACCATACTATCCCGGTTTCCCTTATATCCCTTTCGGCTCTTTTCTCTCTCTTTCTCTCTCTTGATCGGTAACAGTTATCTCCTTCTTCTCTTAAAGAGTTCGCTTCCCAAGTCTGTGTTTGTATCTCTCTCTTTCTTCTGAACAGGGTGAAAAATCCAGTGGACACGTGAAAAATTGCCACACCAGTTCTTCTTTTGCCTGGTTTCCACGTTCTTTTTTCAAACCATCCCCCTTTTCTATACTACCCCCAATTCCATTTTCCCTTTTTTTTTATAGATTTTTTCTTAAAGGGAAAAAAAACTTCCTCAAAAATATACCTCTTAGTTTTCTTTTCCATTCATTCATATCTTACATACATATATATATATATATATATACACTTATTTATTCTTTTCAGAAAACGTTTCGTCTACTTGTGTAATTTTTTAGTTTTTTTTTAGGTTCAAAAGCAAGATCTCTTAGATCTTTTGCA
This sequence comes from Timema douglasi, assembly GCA_901482245.1. Lineage (NCBI taxonomy): Eukaryota > Metazoa > Arthropoda > Insecta > Phasmatodea > Timematidae > Timema > Timema douglasi. The sequence continues at coordinate 74,218 of CABEEJ010003446.1, read as the reverse complement.
ATGCATTTGTTTGGTAGCCTCTGAATATAAGTATTTTGTTCGGTATTGTTATATGTTGGTATGAGTGTTTCTAATGCATTCAAAATATTGTTAGAAAACATTGATTAATTTAACTCTTGTTGCGCTTGGAATATTCTGTCCCTTCTTGGGATTTAGATAAATGAATTTCGTCGGGTTAGTCTACAACATTGGTTGAGGGGAAGAGAGGAAATAACGGTTATTACATTCATTTAACTACTAGATTTTTTCTATATTTAAAATATAGATCGCCTTTATTTACCCTTAATGGTATCCTTGCGGTATAAGACTATTGGGATACTTTGCTGCAGTTGATAGCGGGGACGGGGTGCGACTCTCAGTGCACTCTCTTTCTGGATGGTTCTCCCATTCTCTCTTCACCTTAAAGCGAATCATTTCCCCCCTAAAATATACTACTTTTCCTTACACCCAAATCTAACGTTAAACGTAATAATCTAAAATATTAAATTAAAAAGTTGAGTTTTGAAACCTCTACATTCTTATTTGAAGATATTTTAGAGGTTAAATTTTTTTTTTTAATCATTCAAATAGGTTAATTTGTTTGCTGTTACTATACAAATGATAAAAATTTATCTAATTCACTCAAATGAGTGTAAGAGTTACGTAATTTTATTTGAATATCTTATTCCTAAACAGATTATTATTATGTTAATTTCATTTGAAATTATATTTATTTTAGTTCGTGTATTTAAACATGAGGGTTTTTTGATGCCTTAATAAATGAACCAGGGATGAGGAGGATTGTTAAAGGACATGCACCCACATTAGCTTGGAGGAGAAATAGCCAAATATGTGTTTTTTCCTGAATACCAATACAGGTGCTTTTTCCCAATACACCATTCCACATATGATTAATATAATGTAATATAGTACATTTAATTATTATAATATAATATAATATAAGCCTATATTACATTTGGAATACACACTATTAATGGCAAAAACACCGTTTTTTTTATATTATTCTCCATTCAGATGCGGGTGAATTTATTCTAACAAACCTCTCTGTACCTAACTCAACAATTAAATCAAATGCTATAAAGCAATTTTACGTGTGAAAAACAATTCCTACTGCTTTCTTTCTAGATTCCAATATCAATCTCTTTGTCATCATCAATCCCATATGCTGCGAGCCTGACATTCTAGACTACGTGATCACATATTCTAGGTATAGTAATTGTTGCGATTCAGAAATGTTGCTGAAAGATTGAAACTCATTCCCTTTCTTGAATACGTGTTAAAGTGTCAGATGTTGCTCGAAAGAGGCTGTGATTTTATGGTTTTCGGCCCACGTAAAAGGTAACTTTAAATTTTAAAATTCCGACCTTAAGGTGCACATGTTAGTGTAGAGGGGCTACCAATTTTTAAAATGTTAGATATCTACGTACGGTAGATATCACGCAATACACATGACAGACAAAAAAAAAAGCCACTTCTTTTAATATATAAGATCTTATATTTAGGGCTAAGTAGCCTAAGTCTATTAATATTAGCTATCAACATCATAAATTATATTGTTTCATCCAACTATGGATCATAGTTAGCTAGCGCGCTAGTTTCGTGTTGAGATAGACTGCCGAGGACGGGGAGATCATTGTTTAAATATCAGTCTGTGAACTGGGGAGAAGGGGCGAGTTTCCTAAATGGTTTTTTACTCTCCCTTTACGCAAGTGCGGGCTCACATATTCTAAATTCAACCTTCCCAAATCCTAATCCATTAGAGTAATTAGTACTTAAGCGTATAGCCCGAATGGGTAGTAAGAAGCGATGCTAAATAAAATAAATAATTAATATATCGTTTCATGTGGTTGGTATAATTAGGGAAATATTTAAGGTATTTTCTCATCTCTCTCTTGGAAGGAGGGTGGAAACCACCAATTGATGCTAGCCCCTAAACTTCAGAGTAAAAAGTTAAATTTGTTAAACACTCCTATTTTTTCATCACCGCGTCTTAGGCTACTATCTGTTCGAGCTATACGCTTATATACATCATGCTATTGCTTTTAAGGGTTAATAAGGTTACATTTTTAAGAAGTGTACCTACATTTGCGTGGAGGGAAAGTTGAAAAACATTTAGTAAAAACCCTCTTTAATACACCCGACAAAGATTTGATCGTTGATCTCCAAGTCATCGGCAGTTTAGTCTACTGCAATAGTAACACCTTAAACCATTCGTCCACCGGAGTGGCTAAAACACTTAAAACTATATTTTTTATTAGGATTTAAACTGTAGTTAAGACAATAAGTACGAATAAAATAGAAGTTTAAATTATCTCATTATTATTATTAATAGCACCGCATCTTACTACCCCTTCGGGTTATACGCACTTACACTAATGTGTAATGTGTAGGGCGATTGTGAGATGAAATGGAGGACCTACAGTTTAACGTGGAATCCGAACCACGGTGGAGGCCTGGCTTTCCTCACATTCAAAAACTATCTAATTTTTTTCATTATTTTGTTTTATTAAATAAGAAACTAATAACTATTGTAATGGTTAAGTAGGAAATAATATTTAAATTTTTCGCTTCTCTTTTTTTCATCCTTAGAAATTACACATTTCTTGTGAACATTGATTGTGATAATGCCTAAATAAAAACTACTTGAAATATTAAAAAATGTTTTGGATTGTTTTAAAAATATGCATAATACAAACTATGATCGAGAAGAGTCTGTTGTCTAGTATAAATATCTTTGCGTTCATTTTGTCTCCATATTATTATCTTCTCCCTTTTTTCAACGATCCTCGCATTTACCCCCATCCACAGAGTTTTCTTACATCACCACTGTGAAATATTCCTCCTTTTTGAACTGCATACTGGATTAATATCCCACGTCAGTAATGATATACAGGCTGTCTATCCTGTAGTCCTATCCCTTTATACACCGAATAAGCGTTTTCAATGAGAAAGCGTCGATCATCTCACAGAATGATTTCCTGGAAAAAGTAGAGGGGAGAATTTACTTTGCTTCAGCTTCCTAGAACAAAAAGAACCAAACAAACAAAAACAAATATTCACTTTATATTGTAAGCATATATTAAATAACACAGAGAAAGAGACATGTTTTTTTGGGATATATAATTTCTAATTTATTATTGTTATTATTTAGCACTGCGTCTTACTAACCGTTCGGGTTATACGCTTAAGTACTAATTACGCTAATGGATTAGGAATTGGGAAGGTTGAATTAGAGGAAGTGAACCCGCATTTGCGTGGAGGGAGGGTGGAAAACCACTTAGGAAAACCCCACCCACCCCCCAGTTCACCCGACCATGATTCGAACCTCGATCTCCCCATACTCAGCAGTCGAGCTCAACACGACTAGCACGTTAGCCAACTGCGCTACCGAGGCGGGTTCTAATTAATTATTAATAAATAAACTTCAATTTGGTGTTAAATAGTTTTTACAGTGTGTTAGCAGTTAAAATAAGCATCAATGGGATTATAATTATAAATATTGATAAAGTGATTAATTTTGAAAATACTATTTTAAATAACATGTATCTTAACTATCATTAACTACATTTTATAAATACTTAAAAATATCACATTTTTTATACTTTATTAAAAAATACAACAAATTAAATTGTTAACTCCTAAGTATCAAGTACTATATTTCAAGAATTACAAACTATATTATGAATCTTGATGAAAAGGTATTATTTAAGTCTAATTCATTGCTGTGCATTTAGTTAGTAAAAATTATTTGACTTTTAATATTAATTTTAATATTATATATTGAAATGCTAAAAATATTTCACATATAAGTTATCCCAGACTGATTTTTATGAATGAAATTATTAATATACACAAACTGTATTAATTTTCAAAAATAAGTAATATTCTCTGGTGAGAATTTAGAGGCAGCATACGGTAAAATATGTTTAATTTTGATGATTATTCGATTATCGTAACGTAGATATGTTTATAGTTTTAAAATGTATTTAAAATATTTTGGTTTGTTAAATCTGTGCTGTTCACTTTTTAACACTGAAACTTAAAGACACTTTCATAATTTACACATATAGCTCAACATTTCAGTTCAGAAGAATACTTTCCAAGATGACTTAAGTGTAAGAATATTGGGAAAGCAAGTTTAGGACAGTATTTTTAGCAGTTATTATATATATATATATATATATATATATTCAAAATAAACCAATTAATTCTCCAGTATAAAAATAGGGCATAATTGTTTTCACGGTGGCCTCAACTAATTGTCAAGAGTGAACTGGAATGTAATAATAAATTTATCTCGTAAACTAACAAGTTTTTCATCTAATGCCGCTATGCTATAATAAAATATAAATATGTCTGAGAAACGTTATTGTAGTTGTACTTGATAGATTACAGAATAGATTTTTATTTTCTCTATGTGTTTTTTATTAGCATCGCGTCTTACTACCTGTTAAGGTTACACGTACTTACGCTAATGTGTAATGGGTAGAGTGATTGTGAGATTAAATGAAGGACCTACAGTTTAACGTGGAATCAGAACCACGGTGGAGGCCTGACATTCCCCACATTCACAAGTTGTGATTAATACACGTCTTGTCAGTATTTTAAAAATACATCGTATCAAAGTACCATTCTACTTAAGCGAGTTTCTAAGTTACGCGGAAGTCTTCAGGACTAATTTTTTTTATCACTGCGTTTTACTATCTGTTCAGGCTATAAGCATTTATGATTTTGTCTTCAAGGAGTAAGGAAGAGTTTCATAAGTAATCTAATCGCATTTGCGTGAAAGAATGGGAAGCTATTTAGAAAAAGTCATCTTCAGTAGACCCGACCAGGATTCGACCTCCAATCTCCCCATCATTAGCAGGGCAGTCTAACACGAAAGTGACGCTGTATAGCATTCTGAATCGTGTTTAGGGACTAATTAACAACTATACTGTATTTACATGGTTTCAGTTTTAATAGAACCAAATTAATTATTTCTCTATAATATTTAAAAAAAATCATTTTAATGCATCCAATATTAATTTCCACTGACTATACATACATGTTCATGGTTCCACCTTCTTTATAGAACCCTCTTATTATATTGATTATAGAAAATCACTTTATTTCTCGGAGCGTGATTGTAAGTCATGAACCTTTTTTTTAAGCATCTTATCTATAACTGGACGTTTAAACATGGAGGAGTTTGAAGATAGATGCTCATACTAGTAGAGTTATTTCATTTTAACAACGAACTTTTGACCCACCAAATTACTGGTTCCGGAATTGTTTTCTAAACGCAAATGTGCCGAGAAGAAAAAGTACTCCAGGCTACTTATTAGAGTCGTGCCCGAAATGATGTGCTGATTACGTGAAGTGTTAGCACTTATGACGTAGCGAATCGTAGAAAATATTACGCTGCGTTTTGTTGAGTGGTTTATTTTTATTTTTATTTAAATAATATATTTTGTATTTTTTTGTTTATGAATTTTTTAAAGGATATTCAGTGAACTTATAAATAAGATAAATGTCTAAAACTGGTGCAGACTCATTTGAATTATGATTTTTGGGGAAAAGATTTATTATATTTATGAGGATAAGTCACTTAAAAAGTCATTAAATATATTAGTTGATACAAGACAAGTGAATTAAATATTTAAATGAATGATATAATACATTCCCTTATTTAAATTAATGATAGAATTAACTACCTTAGTCCTTTAATAAGCCTAATTTTAGCCACAAGTCTACAAAAGGATCATATAGAATAAATTAATATCTTTTTAAACCTTCATAATTAGTTTGAATAATAAATACTACTTTACTAAAATATGCAAGTTGTGGGTTTTTTGCTAGTATTTTTGCTCAAACTAAATTTATTATTAAATAGTATAATATAGTAGACCGAAACTATTTCTTGCTTAGCTTGAGATTGTCAAGTTGAAAAAAAAACCACTTTGTAATCTGCATTGAGCTTTAAAAATCAATTAATTTGCTTAACTATATGGTTGATATCTTAATTTGTCCGTGACTAAATTATAGGCATAAAAATATGTAGTGACCTGCGTCAAAAGAATCCTGGATGAATATGCCACATTAATATTACATACATTTGTCCCAAAAGGTTTTTATTGCTGATGTCACAAGAATAGTTCATACAATTACTAGAGTAGGCTTTCATAGCTGTGTCAGAAAAATATTTAAAGCCTATGTCACAAAAAGGTTTCGTAATTTTGTCAATAGAAGCTTTCATATGTTTGCTACAAGAAACTTTTAACTCTCATGTAAAAGTAATTTTTCATGTTTGTGTCGTGACAAGGATCTATACCTTTAATAGAAGAAGATTTAATGTATGAGCCAAAATAATCTCTCATATCTGTCCTATAAGATTATTTCATTCCTGTCCTAAAAGCATCTTTCATACCTGTAGAACAATAAGCTTTCGTGGGTCTAAAAATGAGCTTGGAGCTTCTTGCACACGTTTCCTTTGCCGCTATAAAGACATTAAAATGAAAAATATTGGGGCCACATCCTTATCTATGTAATTATCACCATACAAATTAATTACCCACAACGCCCTTCCCAATTAATTTAAACTCCTTTAAAACTTTTTAAAAGAGGACAAAAAAAAAGGGGGGGGGGCCAAGAAAATTGTTTCCAAGGTCTAAGTAAAGTTTCGCTAATCACTTCAGATGTTAAACTTATTACTATAACGACCAACCTCTTTATTTAATAAGGAGACTTAAAATTAAATCTATATAATGTCACGGACATAAAGAATCAAACAAACTTGTTCAAAGGAAATCATCGTTTAATTCTTTGAGGTCCTCCTCTCTTTTGCTCTCTCTCTCTCTTTCTCTCGACCCCTTCCCCCCCATTTTCCACCGAAGCTACCACCTATCATCGTTACCAACGTAAACAATTAAAATTTCTCTTCAAAATGTAATATCTTGCTCAGCAAACTGTTTGCACCCGCTCTCTTTACAAAGAGGATGTGTCACTCCTAGGATTATTAATGATGATGATGATTATGATTATGGCTGTGCATATTCTGAAACATCTTTTACTCAAGAGGGAAGAGGTTTGGTATAGTAACAGAGTAAGGGAAGGGGGGATATATGACGTCATCAAGGTTCAAACACTTCCCTCTCTCTCTACCTCACACAGAAAATAAAGTTGCATTTTTTGAGGGTTTTTTTGCATGTTTTTTCTTTAACAGGAGATGTAGGATGATTTATAGCCTTTTTTGAAAATATTAACATATACATTTTTTGTGTTAAAAATTAATATCATTTTACTATGTGATATTTTTACTGTTGTTTTATGGAAATATATTGATGATATTCGTAAAAGTTGATCTAGTTGGCATAGATAGTAACTTTTCTAGAATTCACACAAGGTTCTTCTTGTGAAAATAGGAGTTAAGTAAAATTATTAATATAGTTCACAGTTTTATTAGGGTAGCTCAATATATTTATTTCCAGGGAAAATATTTTAATACCAAGTATTATTTATGTTAATCAAGCAAAGAATATAATTAATACCCACCTCGGGGGTGTAGTTAGCAACGCGCTAGTCGTGTTGAGCTCGACTGCTTAGGACGTGGAGATCGAGGTTAGAATCTCGGTCGGGTGAACTGAGGGTGGTTTTTCCTAAATGGTTATCCACTCTCCATCCACGCAAATGCGGGTTCACTTCCTCTAAATCAACCTTCCCAATTCCTAATCCATTAGTGTAATTAGTACTTTAAGGTTATAACCCGAACGGGTAGTACGCGTTGCTGAATAATATTAATATAATTAATACTGCTAATAAAATATAACCATGGCATTATTTAGGAATTCCCTTCAACGTAATTTTAGTTTTTCTAGTAACCCGGAGTGGTAGACCCGTGGACTAAAGTGTCTGTCTAATCTAGTTTGATTTATTTGTAACTGGGTGTGGTAGGGCTTCGATTACCGACCGTGTCTACTGAAGTGGGTTTCTTAAGCGTTTTACCACTCTCATTCAAACGTTAGTGGAGACATGTGAATAATATGAACGGAAAGTAAGAAAAGTATGAACAAAATAAAATTAAGTTGGTCCTAAGCTAGAGTTTTAGTGTGATAAAAGGCACTATTATTCCTAGATTTACTCAAACAGACGATATTATTCATATTATTGTTCTTTTATATCATCCTGTTTTAGTATCTACTCCAGTTATACAAATATTTGATAATTAGGGCCTACTCTAATTGGGTGGGGATGAGGAAGGAATCATTTTAGGGGTAATATACCCGCATTAGCTTATAGGGAGCGTGGACAAATATTTTGTGAAACCCGAACGTGATTCGAACTTCGATCTCCCCCCGTCATCTCCAATCCTGCCTATTGCGTTAGAAGCAATAGTATACTATACGACCACCGAAGCGGGTAACATTTTATGTTCACATAACCCTTAACAAACCTACTTTTGGGTACGAGCCACGGCAACAGAAAATGGACTACGCATTTACTACAATGGTTTTACGATAAATCAGAAATAGGAAAGTAAATACTAATTTTTTTTCCTGAGGTACAGTAGCCCCATGGCTTCTTTGGTGCTGAAAGGCAGCTCACAGACGACTTCTGACAGTCAACATTTAGGTATATACCTAAATTTTGACTGTCAAAAGTGACAGCTGCTAAACACATGTTTTTGCAAATCATCTGGTTCGGCGTAGAGATACGTAATTTGGTATTGTAATTTTTTAAATCTGTCAGCTGTCAGTCAGCACCAATGAAGCCATGGGGCTACTGTAGCTTCAAATATAACAGATCAAAGGTTGACGTTATTTTTCTTTGCCCGCTTCTTTAACACTTGGAAACATTTCACCAAACCTATTAGAAATTTGTGCAAGCCCTTACTAAAACTTCGCGTTAAAGCTTTTGATTTTTTCTGATATATTAAACATATTATCAGTAAGTACAAGTGAGTAAGAAATTCGGACGACCTAGGCTACGGCTCATACCAACTTCATTCATGTTATTATACGTATATAATTATATTTTAGCACAGTGTATTACTTTCCATTCGGGTTATACACATATGTACTAATTACACTCAGAATGATTAGGAAGGTTTAATTTAGAGGAAATACACCCACATTTGCGTGGAGAGATAGTGGAAAACAACTTATGAAAAAAACCCACCCTCATTGCACCCGGCCAGGCTCGAGCCCAAATCTCCCCATCTTCAGCAACACGAGATTAGCGCGTTAGACCACGTGGCCACTGAAGCGGGTACGTGTTATTATTGAACAACGATGCGTGGCGTTCCGGGCTGTGAACGCACGGCACACATTTAATCACCGCTGCGGTACGGCACACCGTTGCTGAAGACATTAAGGTCGAGATACTATTCTAAGCTCCTCGGATGGTTTCCCCGCTTGTAATTTACCACTGTGTTTTTATTCCATTCACGGTAGGAATTGACTTCTAAAAGGCCTTTTTCCCTACCATAAATCTACTATATAGTAGGATATTGGTAGGAAAAAAGACCTTTCAGAGAGTAATTCCTACCGTGAATGGAGTATACCTCAACCTCTCTCGCCACATGAATGTCTTGTAACTCCTCTAATACACCTTCCTATACTCTTACCTTTAAGTTTAAGCAGGTAATATCCTTTGTGTTATACTAAATAGTTAATAAAGAATAACAACCTGATTAGGTCGTCGGATTGTTTAAGATTACACTATCACGATATAATGGACTGATCAAATCCCTGTTGGGTGTATTGAGGACTAATTTACGTAACAGTTTTTTGAGTCTCCCTCCACGCTAGTGCGCGTTCAATTCCTCTAAATCTAGTCTTCCTTTTCCCTAACAAAGTATCATCATTAGTACATATAATGCTTATAGTCCCAGTGGGTTGACGCGCTGACAAACAGCTAAAAGTAGGCCTATACAAGTATAAAAAAAATTTATTAATTATTTCAATAATAATATAGTTTGAAATAGTAATCTAGATTTTACATAATGACGATTTTTAATTTTATATAGGCTATATATACTGTAACAGCTTAAAATATATTATGTAGGCCCCTATATTAATGTTTGAATTGGTCATTTAATTCTTTTTTTATTAATTAAAACCATATACATTTTCATCAGTTTATAATTTAATTCAACTTCCTCTTATTTTCAAATAGCTTTTTTTTTAAATTCTAAACCATAAATTTCAAATAAGGTCAGCTGTCTCTTCTCGCCCAAGTTTCAGAACTCGAGGATTATTAACACACTCAACACTTTGGTCTGTTACGACACTCACAACTTTCTAAGCTGTGTTAATTTATTGATTCAACATGGAATGAACCTGTCAACATAACATTTGGTTTTATTTTACCAGTTTATCTAGATTCTCACGTCTTTGATTTTGTTTAGAAGAGTAAGCAAAACATTTACTTCAGACTTTATTACAAATTGCCACGATCTAAATGTTACCCATTTTGTGTGAGTATTTTATATATATATATATATATAATTAAAATAGGTTCTTATTGGAATGGTAAAAATATCTAACTAGATAGTAAAAATTTACATCCATAAGTTTATATTTCTAATATAATTTATTTCAATGAAGAGAACATAAGTTAATCAAAAATGCAATTTAACAGAAATTATAATGCATATAATATATATACATGTATATATTTATTTTGAACCATACAAATTTTATCTTCTGAACAAAGTAGGTTCTCAGGTACTTAAACTATCTTAGTCTAAAAATAGGAATGAGAAGGTATAATTCAATTAAAATATCAGTTTACACGTGAAGAAATAAATGGTACAATACACCGCATATCCTTTCTCGCCCGTTTAACTAGAAATTGAGATACTACTCAAAACTATTAAGATATTTGAACCGAGATAATATACATTGTTGCATGAACATTCCACCAAAGATAATAAATTGAATAATATATATTGTTACAGAAACATATTCAGGAGAAAAGTAACATCTGATTTCATCACTTAAAGATTATATATTTACCAATATTTCAGAAACTATTGATTTTATAAAAATATTTCATATAAAAGTGGTTTTATTTATAATAACTTTGCAATGATGATTTTTTTTTCTTCCGTATCTCAAAAAATTGCGTAGATAATGAACAAAATTGGAGATATCTGCTTGTTTCCCTGGAAAAGTGAGATACGCCATTTCGTTTGTAATGTTAAACAGTGCCTAAATATGAATTTCAATCGCAATATTTAGATCCGATTTTGTGAAAATCAGTTTTTTTTTTCAATTTTGGCTTTTCAGTAAACTACTCTTTATATTGGGTTACATATCTAATTCAAAACGCTCTTAGGGG
>CABEEJ010003446.1:38870-62741 GCA_901482245.1 Timema douglasi | reverse complement strand
TTATGAAAACCCCTACCAAGGCTTGGTAAAATAGTTTAGGCTCTAGCCCGAAATAGAGACAAATGGCAGGCACTTTTTCGAGTTCAGTGGGTCATGAAATGTTTTGACGATCAAAATACTTTATCACCCGAGGAGTCACGAGAAAGTAAAAATGGTAATCATATATTGAAGAAAGACAATCTTTATAAGCAAGGATTAAATTTCGGCCTTAATAAACTATCTGTAAGGCTAGGCTCTACTATCTCAACTATTTACTGAGGATGAACTGATAAATAATGAACTTTTATATGAATTTCGATTAGACTATCTAGTAAGCTTATTTCAATCGGGTAAATTTAGTGTGATCCACTTAGGTGGCCGCGTGGTCAAACGCGCTACTCTCGCAGTAGACTAGACTGCAAAGGACGGGGAGGTCGAGGTTCGAGTCTTAGCCGGGTGTACTGAAGATAGTTTTTCTAAAATACTTTTCAATTTTCCCTTCATGCATATGAACATACACATCCTATAAATAAAACCTTCCTAATCCTTAAAACCACTAGCGTAATTTATTTAACAGGGAAGTTTATATGTGTTTTTATTTTTTTTTAAATTCATGAGTTTTCAAAGTTTCAGAATGATTTTTTTACATTTGATTTTGTACATTAAAATTTTAAATGACTTAAATAAACACAATCCAATTTAAGTTTGAGTGTAATTGTGATATTATTATTGTCAGTAGTCTCCATTAATTTAATAAATTTATCATATTTTGGAAATATCGACTATTTCTGACTATATCAGCGTCTCTAGTCATACAAGAAGAATACCTACAGTCCAAAAGGGATGAAAGATTAACGTTACAAAGAAGGGGTGGTTTCAGGACATACCCAAGAGGGTTGGGGTAGAGAGAGAGAGAGAGAGCTGCTAAGTCAACTGTGTCGAGATTATTTTTTTTCCCTCCCCTGTTTTTTCTCTCTCGGCCCCCCTTCCCCCCCCCTCCCCCCCGGTCCCATCTCTCGTTTTCAGAGCAAGGCCTCCAGTGTGAAGAAGCTTTCCAGCGATGATGCTATTTGTCTTCTTCACTCGGCTGTCGCGCCGTGTCAGCTTTTGGACCTCCTCCCCCCCTCCTCCTCCTCCTCCCTTGCCAACCATCCCCTTACCCTATCCTCTCCATCGCCCTCTCTTCATCCGACTAAAACCCACCCTGAAACTTTCAAAAACTCCCTTATTCGCTACAGGGTTTTGGTATGCTTGTTTGGTACACTACATTTTTTTTTTTACCTCCCTTTTCCGTGGAATCCGAATGCTCAAACTAAGCAGCAGCTGCGAAGAGAAGAGGAGGAAAAAAATGTATATAAAAGACGCGAAGGGCCTCGCTTCACTCTTCTGACACAAAATGCCACTTTTATTTCTATATTTTTTTTTAAAGCGGGTGGTTGTTGAAGAGGGTGAGTGAAGGACAGAAAGAAATTCTACTCAGACGTTACGCTTGTGATGGGATGGCATGGAGAACGCTTCTTGAATTCTGTTCCTTCATTTTAAATTTTAAATATAGTTTTTGGTTCCTGTTTGCATTGGTTGGCAGAACAAGTATTATAAAACACTGTATTAAATCAAATATTTATCTAGATTATATTATTAAGGATACATCTATTCTCATGATTTAATATAAATCAGGTTTAGATGGCTTTTTATTAAATTTATTCCTACAGTTTACCTTATGTTCCAATAAATCAACAACCTACTAAATCCAAAATATACCTGTTGATAAAGTTGCATTCAGTATGTATAGTAGGATTTTGGTGGATAAAAACCTTTAGAAAATACAATCAACTTTTGATGTGGTCAATGTCGATAAAATTTCACTATATCATCGGGGTTATTTTGTAGGTACAAATTAAATTATTTGAAGTATGACTACGTGGAAGTAGATCTAATAACTTTTATAGCTGTCAAATAAGGTTATTTCTTAGAAAGATTGGATTGTACGTTACGGAGAATATGACCCGATACACTATGGGCGGTTTTGTACAATCGAGATAAAAATTTCAACCAATCCTTCACAAACCTAAACTTTTTTCACCTCGTTAATTTTAAAGATTGTTGAATCCTGATACTTGACTCTCTCTCTCTCTATATATATATATATATATATATATATCCCTAATTACTTAAATATGACTATTTTGAATTAAATACCAAAAACAGACAGTAGGATTAACTTATATGTAACCCTATATTAACAATAAAAACGTTTGTTATTAATTGATTGTTGTTTATTTTGGAATAAATATTCTTACTTTTGTCTCTTTACAGAAAAATTGTCCTTTTATGGCAGCTGAAAAATGATAACAAAAACCGTAAAGTTTTTATTTACCTTAAAAATATATCTTGTTCCATTTACTTTTGATTAATTTTTTTGAATGGTTTCAGTCGTCAAATTGAATGAATATGGAAAATCTTTTTGGTAGTTTTCTGTTTTTAATTTATGGTATGTTTTAATGCAAATATATTTAACAGTAGGCACTTCTAAGTTTAATTCACAGCTTTTAAAATAAATCATACTAAGATTTGAGTTAATTTAATTGATTACAATTTTTGTAATTTTATTTTAAAAAATTTAGAATGTTAATATATTAAATAGAATTTCTAAGTTTAATTGATTACTTTTAAAATAATCATACTAAGATTTTTATTAATTTAATTGAATAAAATTATAATAAATCAATTTAAAAAATTTTAAAATGTAAATAATATATTGAATCGTATTCCTAAATTTAATTCATGGCTCTTAAAATAATCATACTAAGATTTAAATTAATTTAATTGATTACAATCCTTATAAATTAATTTAAAGAGTTTTAGAATGTAAATATATTAAATAGTACTTACTTCTAAATCTAATTTACTGCTTTTAAAATAATCATACTATGATTTAAATAAAAGAAATGTTTGAAATTTCAAACTTAGCCTTGATAAATCGTATTAGTAATCACGTCTAAAAAATTAACTATGTATATTTTATTATTATTATTATTATTATTATTATTATTAGCATCGTGTCTTACTACCCGTTTGGGTTATACGCACTTACGCTAATGTGTAATGGGAGGGTGATTGTGAGATGGAATGGAGGACCTACAGTTTATCGTGGAATCCGAACCACGGCGGAGACCTGGCATTCACCACATTCACAAGTTGTGTATATGTAATTGAGCTGTTGTTGATCGGAAAGCTAAACTTGAAGTTTATTGCCAATAACGTTTCCATATAATTAATTCATATATTTAAATAATTAATTTAATAAAAACAAAATGTTAGCTAAAAATAAAGTTTGTGTAACTAAATCAAAGTATTTGAGGAAAATAAACAGCACAACTTGTTTACTGAGAAACAACAGACAAAATAAAAATAAAATTGTCACCGTACCAAAAAAAAAAGTATTCAACCCCTTTTCTGAACTCATGTATCACCAAGAAGCATGGCCCCGAAACCCAAACATGTTCCAAATGTCATATAAATTATTTTATCAAGTTCACAACGTAACTTGTTATAAAGAAAGCAAGTAAGTGAATTTTTACTGTCAACATAAAAAAACCACTTCTCAACCATTTCAAAACTTGGCTACTATAAATGAATCTTTCATATGGAAAAATAAACAACTGTATAACTTAAATTATCGCAAAAGTCCCCCGGAAGTGTGATTATTGTGATTTTCAAAGATATCGTAGTCAAGGAGATGTGTCGACTAAAAAATATTACATTTTAAAAGATTGGTTGAGTCTATTACTACTGATATTAAAAATAATCTTAAAAAACAGTTTCTTGGCCCAGTTTCAAATTTCTTTACGTCTCTCTTTTTTTTTTTTTTTCGTTTCCTTCTGTACAATCCTTCTGTACAAATTTCTAACTGTAAGAAATGGATTAGAATGTTTATTGTGTGTTTGCCGTAACTTCCAAAATCTCCTCTCGTAGGCTGACAAATCCCTCAATAATACCTTAAAAGTGAATTAAGAGTAGCCCTACCGGTACCTTTTTTTTTGGGAAGACCCACCTCGGTGGCGTAGTTGGCTAAAGGGCTGGTTGTGTTGAGCTCAACTGCCGAGGACGGGGAGATCGAGGTTCGAATCTCGGTCGGGTGAACTGTGGGTGGTTTTTCCTAAATGGTTTTCCACTCTCCCTCCACGCAAATGTGGGTTCACTTCCTCTAATTCAACCTTCCCAATTCCTAATCCATTAGCGTAATTAGTACTTAAAGCGTATAACCCGAACGGGTAGTAAGACGTGGTTCTAAATATTATAATAATATTTTTGGGAAGAATTTAAACAACAAAGTTAAATAGGCTATACACCTCTGGCCATACCAAAGAGTGTTAATTCTTGACTAATTTTCAAGGTAGATAGGTTCTAAGAATTAAGAATTAAACTATATTTTTAAAAGATAATCTACTTGTCCATGCAAATGGTATAAATACCTACTGGTCACTCGTGGGTATTTAAAGTTTTCATAAAGTTACCCTCAGTGATTTTTGGGATTAGATATCTAACCTTAAAATTAAGGGTGGTTTACTGAAGGGCCAAATAATATAAAATCAATTTTCTCAAAAACCGCTAGAACCATTTTGATGAGAGCTTGCATCTAGACATTGTTTAACATTACAAAGAAAATGATTATTTGGGTTTTCCCATAAAAATGTATTTAATGGTATTTTACATCAGCGTATGCGTATAACCCGAACGGGTAGTAAGACGCGGTGCTAATAATAATAATACATCAGCGTAAATTTCAAATTTTGATCATATCTTCACAATTGTCTCAGATATTAAATAATTTAGGGTATATCATTTTAAAGTTGTAATACTACTATTAAGTATATTTATTTATTTAGTACCATGTCTTACTAATCATTCGGGTTATACGCTTAAGTACTAATTACAATAATGGGTTAGGAATTGGGAAGTTTGAATTTAGAGGAAGTGAACCCGTAACTGCGTGGATGGAGAGTGGAAAACCATTTAGGAGAAACCATCCCAGTTCACCCAACCGAGATTCGAACGTTGATCTCCCCGTTCTCACCAGTCCAACTCAACACGAGACAAACGCGTTATATTCAATAAAAACCTTTTATTTTGATGTTTATTTTTATAAAATCAATAGTTTCTGAGCCCTAAAGAAAAAGTTTTTATCGTGAAGTAATTAAAAATTTATCATGCTTATCATGTTATGTTATCGTACTTTTGGTGGAAATGTTTCTTTAACAGTGTATATTATTTAATTTATACTATTTAGTGGAGTATTTCTACATAAATGTATATTATCTCGTTTAGGTTGTTTGGTGTAGTGTTTATGTAACAATGTATACTATTTAGTTTCACAAACTTATGAGGTTTCAATAATATAATATAAAAATATTAATATAAAAAGAAAGTGAAATTATTCGCGGTTTACCATACATTTTAATCTTTTAATGGGATTAGTTTTAAATATAGATCATTCTTACGAAAATCATACCAAATTTGCCAACAATTTGGCCGCTAACCCTGTGTCTCCCCCCCCCCTCCCCCCCTCCCCCCTCCCCAGAATCCAAACAGTAACACTCCAATCATCCAGTAAGTCAGTCACTGTCCATTGTGTGAATTAGACTAATGGCTGTATGTTACCATTGTGACAAAGCCTGATGGTACATGGCCTGCCTGATTGGATACCACCCGCCATCCTCTCCCTCCCCCCGACCCCTCTTTCCTTGCATTGGGAGAGAGGGTTAGGACTGCTTACATTGTTCTCGCCCTAGCCTCAGACAATGGTACCCCTCGTACAATGGTAACAATAGGTCTAGATTAAACACAACACCCTCTCCCCTCCTGCCTCTCGCTCCGACAGAAGTGGTGAGTGAGGGGGTTATTGAATGAAGGAGGTGGTGGGGGGAGGGGGTGGTTGAAACTGTGGGGTAAGTAGTTGAGAGTTCACATGAAATTATTTAGGTTTTCTTTTTAATATTTGTTTTATACATATTTTATTTGAGGTACCTTTAAGGTGGGGTAGTAGTAGGGTACACATGAAAAGTTTTTTTTTTTTCAGTTTTAATAATAAATACATATCCCAGCAAAATAGAGAAAATATTTCTCCCATAAAACATAATTTGATTTTTTTCACATGGTGACCTCAACAGTCCTTAAATATCAATCAAGGATGTTTTAACATTTGATGATAGCTTTTCCTTTATATTTAAAATGTTTCACATCAAATAATAATTAATTTACTCATGACAAATATTCAAGTATCCACTTAGGTGGCCGCGCTAACTTCGTGTTAAACTAGACTGCCGAAGATGAGGAAATCAGGGTGCACTTAGGGTGACTTCCCTAAATGGTTTTTCACTAGTCCTCAACGCTAATGTGGTTGCATTTCCTTTCAATTAGGCCTTCCTAATCCCAAGTCGATTAGTGTAACTAGTATATAGGCGTATAAACAAATTAGGCAATAAGACGCGGTGCTAAAATAGATTCTTATTCAAGAATTGAGATTACCTTGTGTGTACAATTAGAATCTAAAATCCATTAGCAATAGGAGTGGACTAATAACAAGCAAAAGCTACCAGATCTACTCTCCTGTATCCATTCGCCAAAACATATGACCTGCAAGTCTTTATTTTGATTTGTAGTCAGTTTTGGCAGTCAAAATTTCAAAACACATAAAAGAATAACATAATTAAAACCAATTAACTGTTTTTGCATCTTCTCCTAGCTGTCAAATACCATAATTCCTGAGGCAAACGGACTACATGTTTATATATATATATGTGAAATAAATTAGACTGTTTTCTATGAAAAATACAAAAACATTGACCATTCCTCACGTCCCATTTCATCCCACTAAAAGTATTAATATTGAATAATATGTGCTGTCAAAATGACATTATGTTTTTAAAATATAGAGCCAGCAGCAGTCTCATTATTCTTACTGTATTTATTAGTATTAATTGTTTAATTTTTTAAAATCCGTAACTTAACGTACTTAATATAGTTTCAAAAAGAAAAGAAAATATTTTATTTATTGAAATGTGTATGAAAAATAAACTGATTTCAAAAATCAGTAGAGAAAACTGGGGCATGTTGTTAAAGGGGTAAGTTGATGCATTTAGTTTAATGAGGGACCGGTTAGTTGCAGTACCTCAGGATTTATATTAAAAGGGAATAATTCTACCCGCCATTTGTCAACGAGAGTTGAAACGGATAGCACGAATACCTGTATTTAAAAAATATTTTTATTTTAGCCGTCAAAAGTTAACTGTCTTTCTTTTATTTGTTTTGTTTTAGTGCCATAAAAAGCGGTAAGTCATTTGTTTAAAATTGTACTCTAAATGAAGTATTAATTAAGATACAATACTATGTAGTATTTATTTATTTTGTATTTAAAGCATTCCAAATTAAAAAAAAACAGAACACACAAAATGGCGACAAATTAATACGTTTGTGTTGGGGCATGTTCCTAGAGAGTAGCAGCTTGCCACACAGATATTTTTTAAAAGTATGGTCTTAGAACGATAAATGTGAAGTGTTGTAAGTTATAGTACTACAATTAAATTATATTATTATTTTTCTTTTATTGTTGTGGGATCTCAAACAAATTCTATTAATATATCAAAATGAATTATAATTTATAAATTTACTATACACATATATGCTTTTAAACGTAATCAATCCAAATCTCCTGTTGCTTCCTAAAGTGGGATAAGTCCAAGAATTTACGTCTATTTCCTAAGGCAGAACCAAGAAAAAAAAACTAGAGGATGCAAAACGCACCGTTACGCAATTCTGACACAACAGAAAAGGAATATTTTTATTATTGAAGAAGCAAAAGCCGCTGGTATTTGGTAGGAATAAAAAGTTTAAAAAAATAATTCGAATAACTCACACAAAAATGAAGGAGAATGATTGTGATGATAGTTTTTGTCTTGTGTGCATGGGTTGTTACCAATCATTGAAGCCAAAAGAGAATTGATGTAAAATGTGGGCACATTAATCATAAACTGACGGAAACCGTATAGGTACCTATGGCTACCTTTGCATAAATTGAGATACTGATGAGTGATTCAATGTTGTATTCCAAACTGTGTTCATACTGTATAATTCTGACTAAAGTTAAATTATACCTTATTCCCGAACATTTTTACAATGGAATTTTAACGAACATGTGTGTTAATCAACAATACTGCTTGTTTTGTTTATTTATTCATAATTTTGTGATTAGTTTGGTAAAACTACAAATTTAAGTAACACATTTCTCATGTGTAATTTAAATATTTAAAAAAAATTATAATTAGGCCTACTTATTAGTTTAGTTGTACTATATAACTTACAAAAGCTATTTATAAACCCTTTAAATACACATTATAAACCAATATAACGACTTAACGCTTCCTTGTAACATTTGAGTTAACCATCCAACGATGCGATTGTAATTTAAACACCTGATATGTGTAGATTAAATAGCCATTAATATTAATTTTAGTCATTTAAAACAAAATTGTCTTCTATTCAGATAGTTTTAAAAATATATTTGAGAATGGTTACAATTATTCACGGTCTCCCTGACCCACTTCAGTGGCAGCATAGTTTAAGGCTTCACTCTTTTAATATAATCCCCTGCCGATGACATGGAGATCGAGACTCGAATCACAGTCAAATGTACTGGGATCAGTTTTATGTTTTTTCATACTTCCTTTATACATTTCCAGGTGACCTGGTGGTCTAGGGGTAAGGTGTCAGACCTCTATGCTGGCGGCCGGAGTTCAATCCTCGGTCCCGGTAAAGATTTATCTGATTACCAAACCCTTCCTTCACCTCTGACAAGACATCTTGTGAATGTGGGGAATGCCAGGCCTCCACCGTGGTTCGGATTCCACGTTAAACTGTAGGTCCTTCATTTCATATCACAATCACCATACCATTACACATTAGCGTAAGTGCGTATAACCCGAACGGGTAGTAAGACGCGGTGCTAATAATAATAATAATATACATTTCCACTAAGATGCCACCTTATTCATTTCTAACACAATAGCCAATTAGTACATATGCATATAAAATTAAGAGGTAGTGAAAAGTGTTACTAGCAAAAATAAAAAAATAAGGTCGGTAGTAACAGCTACAGTAGCCCGATGGCTTCTTTTGTGCTGAATGACAGCTCACAGCTGACAGCTGAGAGCTTTGAAAAGCTACCAGACAAAATTATGTATCCCTACACCGAACCATATGATCTGCAAAAACATGTGTTTAGCAACTGTCACTTCTGACAGTCAACATTTAGGTAGGCCTATATACCTAAATGTTGACTGTCAGAAGTCAGCTGTGATCTAAAATATAAGGCCTGATTCACACGTTCACCGAAAATAGGAAGCAGAATCTGCTTGACTGGCACTGAAATTCACGCGCTGTATTTTGACCCATTATGCATTGCAACACTAAATTTAAAACAGCTGATCATCAACATATTTTATTTTCTAGAGGATAAACATATATTTTAGAACATTCTCCTGATGTATGTTTTCAAATTATAATTCTGTGTCGTCGTACAATCCAACACATCGTTACACACGCTTTACCTTAGCGGGCTATTTAAAGTCTCCTGTGCCGAACGTCTCAGGCAGAGCGGACAAAGTAAAGATGAGTGAAACTTTAGCGGAACAGCTCGCGCTGATGAGGCGGAAATGTTGTGATTGGCTTACAGCTCGTCACGTGACCACGTTTCTGCCATAGTTTTTCGTCGGACGTGTGAATCCACAATCAGGATGTAGCATCAAAACTTAAAAAAACAGTATGGCCTACATAAGAGATCATGATCGCGGCTCGGTATCTAGGATCAGAAAAAAGGCATGTTATTCCTTGTGTCTGTAGGCCTATTACAAGCTACATCACATTAAGTACAAAAACATAGTCCTATAAAACTACGAATTGTTGAAACACGTCCTGACACACTTCAATGACCGAATGGTCTAAGGCATCGCTCTGGTGTTAAACCGGCTTGCTGATGACGTGGAGATATGGGTTCTAATCCCAGTCTGGTCTACTGGGGTTGGTTTTCCCTTAAAAAATAATATTATCACTCTTCTTCCACGTTAGTTCGGGAAGATTACCTCTAAAATGCTTATTTCCTCATCCCTAACAGATTAGAGTATTAATCATAAAGGCCTATTGGTAGCCTATAACTTGAACAAGTAGCAAAACGCAGTGATAAAAAAACACGCGTTATATGGAAAGTTTCCAAAAGCCTATTGTTGACCTAGACATAATATTCAAGTCCTCGTGATGGCCAAATATACAAAAAACTGACCAATTCCCCCAGATATAGTTAGTGACCATGACCTATATATCGACTACTATTTAAAGAAACACATAAACTCATCTAATTAAAAATGCCATATGCCAATTTAGGATGAACATAACGTTCATGTTTAAATTATTATTATTAGTACCACGTCTTACCTGTTTGGGTTGTACGCTAATGTGTAGTGGTAGGGTGATTGTGAGATGAAATGGAGGACCTACAGTTTAGCTTGGAATCCGAACCACGGTGGATGCCTGGCATTCGCCACATTAACGAGTGGTGATTAATACACTTCCTGTGAGAGTTGATGGGAGAGTTTGGTAATCAGATAAATCTGTGCATGGACCGAGGAATGAACCCCGGACCTCCAGCATTGAAGTCTGACACCTTACCCCTAGATCACCAGGTCACCATCTTCATGTTTAAAACCATGCGGATTAACTAAAGTTTCATCCTCTTTGTCTAGTGGATAGACGTAGTCCAATTCTTGCAGGCAGTTGTTCTCTTTTAGTGTTTATTTGATAGTTCAAAGACTTGTGCCTCTATATAGGTGGTTTGGTGTTCATTGGGTTGTCCTGAATTAAGCTGGTTTGTAATTTGCGTTAACTTATATCACCATTATTGAAAATAATAATTGCCTAATCAAGGGCAAAATATTAACTATATATTTATGAAAACTGTTCATTTTGGGAATGGATTGATGTTTTCATATGTTTGGAAACATATATACTTTTCAATAACTATATATTTTCGTTTAAAATTCAGTATTTATCTCTGTTGCTGCCCCTTCTATGAAACTAGCCCGCAATGTATCCCACCGTGACGAAGAAAGGCGCCTCCAGACTAGAAATGTAGTTCCACTGATCGCCATGATTGTTCATTACAGGGAAGGAACTCCCAATAGGGATGAGGAATGGGGAAAGGAAAAGAATCTTCTATTTATATAAAGATTGGGAGGACATGAAAAAAAAAAGATGAGAGGGATATAGGATAAAAGGGGGGGAAAACACGATGGGGCGATACAAGGATTCTTAAAACGAGGAAGGATGTGTGTTAGACAGAGATGAACACAATATAATCCTCAATACTCTCTCACACACACACACACTAATGAAAGAAGCGTCGGCAGGGGGGCTTCACAAGAACCCCCCCATACCAATACAATCCTTCCCCCTTCACCCCCTAACAAACAAAAACCTCCACCCACCCTAAAGCTTTTTCCTTTGGGGTGCACCCTACTGTGATACCGCATCCAACATATCCCAGCGAACCATCAGGACTATACCGTAACTCCTGCAAAAATCTCTTCGTCCTTTTTTTTTTATTTCTCTTTCTGTTCTGAGCAATCTCTCAGCTAGTGCCAAAAAAAAGAAGAAGAAAAAAGAGAAAAAGGTAAGAGAGGTATAGAAAGAGAAAGAAGGGAAAGATGGATGTGTTTTTCCTTTGGCGAGGTCTCCCACCGGATAGACGCGGGCGTCTACCAGCACCGTGACGCCCAAGGAAAAGAAGAAGAGGAAGTTGTGTTTGGAGGGCGTCATGAGACCTCGAAAGGGAGAAGGATGAGGAGGGGTGGGTGGGTGGTGGGGAGACGCCATGATTACTTTGCTTGCTTCATCCCTTGTTTGCTTCTGGGAGGTTAGAAGGGTGGACGGGGGGAAGGTGGGGGTAGAAAAAAAATGAGCCCAGTACTGAATATTTCGTTTATATACTTAGTACTTAGTGTTTATTGCTACTTAATGGGTTTTAAGATCTGAACTTGGGTCATGATTTTTTTTAGTAACTAAGAGAGAAAGCAGATAGGACAAATATTTCAAGTAGTTTGATGAATATTCCTAAACATAAGTTTCAGGAGATATACATTTTCGGAGACTTGAATCTGGGATTTCTTTCAGGAGTTAAATATTGTAGTAAATTTCTTATTTTATTAGAAAATTGCATAGGCCTATCGAAATTATTTTAGTGGAGTTTACTTGAGGTAACTGAAAACAGGAATGTTTTGATATAATTATTTCTACACATGCCTCCAAAATTTAATTTATTTATTTATGTATATGAGTAATTTGTTAGGGATTAGGGAGTTTTAATTTAGAGAAAATGCATCCGAATTTATGTGGAGAAAGAGAGGAAAACACTTTAGAAAAACCACCCTCAGTTTAGCCAACTGGGATCGGACATTCATCTCCCTGTCTTTGGTAGTTTAACCTAGTGGTATTCACCTTTTTTTGCTCGCATACCCCGACACATAATTTTTCTAACTTTGTACCACCATTGGATTTTACAATACACCCAGTAAGTAAAGCCGATCAAGGAACTAAACAATGCATAATACAACGATTTTGCGTATTTATTGCTATGCTTAAATCAATAAAATATTATATGATATTTAAAACAACAATAATATTAAAATACATAAAAAAAATTGCCAATATATATTTAATGATTACAAATAGCCATTCAGTGACATGCCTGGTCTTGTTTTCTCGAAGCTAGTAGTTCAATCCGAGGACGAGTGTAAGTGAGTGCAAGGATGCGACCTGGCTCAGGATTCATAAGATTCCTCTCCTTAGCTTTTATTGGTATCATTGCAGAGAAGCCTTGTTCACACAAATAAATAGATGGGAATGGAAGAAGCTTTGAAATAGTAGTGTCACTTGAGTCCTTAAATTCATGGCGAGCTGCTGTCCAGATATCGCAAATTGATTTAGTCTTGAATATCTCTTTTAGAAAGCTATTAGCAGAAATTTACAATTCAATATTTTCTAAATTTGATGGAAATTTCAAATAAAGTGACTGTTGTACTGTCAAAAGTATGTTCACCTCAATCATGTGTTTTGTCTTCTTTTTTTTCCAATATGTGGAAAGTGTTTCAGAAATGCACACAGCATAATAGCGTTCAGTAAGGTTTGTACGCAAACTAAAAACGTTTGGCGTACCCCTTGGGGTATTTTCGCGTACTTATAGAGGTACGCGTACCCCAGGTTGAATACAACTGGTCTAGCCTATTGCGAGAGTAAGGCCTCAGACATTGCAGCCACCAAGGCGGGTAGGTTGGGCCTACATAATGATGAGTTACATACTCTGTACTCTCAAAAGACACCCCAGAGCTCCTTAAATAACTTACCACTTTATCTTCAAGCCAATATGAGTACAATTGATATAATATAGCAATTCGGATAGTAAGATGAGGGGTGTGGGGTAAGTTTAGGTCAGGTATAAATATTTTAAATATATGGTATTGCAACTTTCACTTAAGCCCTGAGAGTATAATCACCTGATCAGGCGTAGAATGTCCGTGTTAAATTTATGATAGGTGCAAGGTTTGTGAATATAAATTTAAATAATATACCAAATCTTAAGAATATATTAATAAAATAGATCTTTTCATGGAATTCGAACTCACCAATACTTTTCCACTATTTAAAATACTAAACTGATTTAATTTTGTTTATTACACTGCGTATTACTATTTGTTCGGTTTGTACCCATTTGTACTAATTAAGATAATGAGTATGAGATGAGGAAAGTTGAATTTGGAAGGAGTGTACCCGCGTTTGCGTTGAAGGAGAGTGGAAAACATTTTTTGTTATAAAACCACCCTCAGTACATACAGCCGGGATTCGAACCATAATCTCCCTGTCATCGGCAGTCTAGTCTAACACGTTTTAGAATATGCAACCACCGAAGCAGATCTGATTTAATTTGATATATCACAATTTAAATGTTTGGGTCTCAATATTTTTGTGAATCGGGCTATATCTCACTGGACCCCCCATCAGGGGGAAATTGGATTTTCACCCTAGGTCTCTTTCTCTTTCTTCCTCCTTGATAATATTACTGCTACCAAAACAACGAACCATAAGAGTGAAAATAGGAAAAATAAAGGAATAGTTGGGATGATTTAGACAAGCGTGAGAGTTGAATATGTGCTACAAACGATACCTAAAGTGGTATCAAGACATGTAGTTTTTTTATAAACATTATGTTTCTTACCTGAAGAACAAAGAAAAAGATGAAACAAATTACTCGGTGATGTTACTTTGGATAAGCCGACCATCTAGCAGTACTTGATTATTACTTTATTTTTATTTAAATTATCACACTAATGTCACGTGGTATAAGGAGTCAAGCTCGTAATAGACTGAATTTTAAGTGATGGGGAAGATCAATGTTCAAATATTGACCTAATATACTTGAGTTTATTGCACCCCTTAACCCCCACAAAAGTGATATATATCTTTCCTCCTTAATGCGGTTGTATTTTCTATAAGTCATCTTTTCAACTTAATATCCGCTATTAATTTTTGTGTTGAACCTACGAATTAAATGTAGACCAGAGAAAATATATTTAAAGCTTTCAAATTATATTTTATGGATTTGAAACTCTTAAGGATGTAATTACGTTTTTTTTGTGTGTTTTAGACTGGCCTGCTGATGATGGGCAGATCGGTGTTCGAGTCTCAGTCGGAATATAATGAGGGTTGTTTCCCTAAATAGTTTTTCATTCTCCTTCCACTCAAATGTGGGTAGATTATCTCTAAAATGCTTATTTCTCATCCATACCCCATTAGAGTAATAATCATGTATGCGTATAACCTGAACAGTTAGTAAGAAGCGATGATTAAAAAAATAGGCCTACTATACATTGATTTTTCAACAAATAGACATTTGGAGCACCTTTACAATTAATTCTTTGTGTTCAGCATTTAAGAGATGTATAATAATAATGTTTTTATATTTATTTATAGAGGTATATCTATCAAAAGTGACAGCTGCAGATCATATAACTTGACGTATGAATACGTGAAAATGGATGTGTTAACTTTTTTAGATGACAGATATAATATGTACAGTATATCCGTAAGATTTTTATTTATTTATTTAAAGCATTTAAAGTGTACTTTCTCTACCAATTGATTATATCAGCTCACGTAGATTTCTACGAGAGCAAAAGGGGCTACCAATTTTGCCTGGAAAGTTACTTTCACATAAATTTTAAGGTTGTTTTACATGCCACAATCGACATTGGATCAACAGTTTTATTACACCTCCAAATAATCTTATGTTGCGGATTTTTATCGCTTAGGAAAAATCCGTTGAGCCCAGTGGTGTTTGAACCCACGAATATTGGATCTTGGGGTGAGCACCTTACCCCAGGATCACACCGAGGTCAAACATTCGTAAGAAAACTAGGCTATACACTATTGTTCTTTCTAAACCAAATTTAAGCCCCATCAACGACTCCGTATCCATAGTTCCATAATCCGTATTCCGCAGTTATTATTATTATTATTATTATTATTATTATTAGCACTGCGTCTTACTACCCGTTCGGATTATACGCACTTACGTTAATGTGTAATGGTAGGGTGATTGTGAGACGAAATGGAGGACCTACGGTTTAACGTGGAATCCGAACCACGGTGGAGGCCTGGCATTCCCCACATTCACGAGTGGTGATTAATACACGTCTTGTCAGAGGTGAAGGAAGGGTTTGGCAATCAGATAAATATGTGCCGTGACCGAAGATTGAACCCTGGACCCCCAACACAGAAGTCCGACACCTTACCCCTAGACCTCCAGGTCACCTGATTAATTGTTAATTATAGTTTTATTTCACAATCTTGTTATAAATATAATTACTGTTATACATTTCAAGTATATTCAGGATATTTTCTCAAGAAAGTAGACTTAGAATTTTTTTAATAGATCAGCTGACTGCTAGGCAGTTACTTCTTACTGTATACAATTTTCTTTCGGAGTTTTATTGGACAAAGTCTCTGAGTATTTCATTGGTCAGCATGGTCACATGATAAAGGATACGGATATATTTTTTGTTTTTCAGTCGAATACAATTTTTGTGGACGATGGACCATAGACAACGAGCTACAGACATACGGATACGGAATATGTATTCTTGATCTCAGTCTGTGGCGTGTCTGCCTACTGAGCAAAAGGTCCTGAGTTTGATTAAGGGCATGGCTGAAAAAATTATCACTGGTGAAATGCAGGTTACACCTTTCACAGTGATTGGGTAACAGTCGGGGATCTGTGTGTTGTATCCGTTTTAGAATTAATCTAATTTATACTGTACGTGTTGGTCTGATCAAATCAGTCGGTCCAGAGTCACGTCAAATAATAATCCAAGCCAAACTTGACACATGCCCATTAATTACAAAGTAGAGCTTAATGCCATTTACTTGAAAAGGTTCAAATGAAGTTGACCTAAAGGTTCAATAAGTTATGGTTAACAGAATGTAAAACCACTGAAAATTGATCTTCAAATAATATTCAAACCTATTTATAAACGTACAATCACCCCCGATAAATAATAAGCTACGTATTCTCAAAATGGACACGGTGAATAATTGTCGAACAACTTAACGAATGGAATTATATGTACAACCTTCAAAATATTTACTAACATTTCAATTACTTTAACTGCCACCCACTCATGGAGCCCAACTATACGAAGATTATTAGAAAGAACAGCCTGTTTCCGAATTATGTAGACCTTTCATATTTAACACATGGAATGTATCCCGTAGTAGTTTCTTTGATACCAGAGCTACAATCATATTGGCATAGAAAAAACAATATCTGAAAGCTAAACCATTAATGTATCCGTATAGGCCTACTAAATTATGTGTTCTGAAAAATTAGACAGATAATACCAGATTTTAGAATTTTAAAGATACATTTAGATACATTTAATCAATGTTGGCTAGTCTACAGTCCAATTTCCAAAGGAAGCGTCTTACTTGTCAACTCGAGAAATTTATATATTTACTTTCATGTATTCATACGTCAGCTCATAGGACCTGCAGCTGTAATTTTTGATAAAGACTTATAAAATCACACAAATAAAATAGTAAAATGCTATAAATATTGAACACACACAAAAAAATTGTATTTTATAAGCTGACTGTAGATTTAAGAACTTATAATATGTTTTATAGGATCCCTTATGCCGGATTCACACATGAAGCTACACTGCGCTATGCTATGCTTTGCTGCGCTATACTATGTTTTAAGATCGCTAGCTAAGTATTGAAACGAACACGTTCGTACATCACGCTATGCTGTGCTATGCTATACCATGCTAAGCTACGCTATGCGAGCGAATTCGTGAACCGGGGCGATTTTTACATATCAGTCGCGCTACGGTTTGTACTGCGCATGCGCACAAAGGAAAGACCCACAAATTGTCTATAAGACTTCAAATGATCTACTAAGCCTTCCAAAGTATAGCGTAGTAAAGCTCACTGTGTGAAACACACGAGAAAAAAATGTCACACAGCATAGCGTAACTTTATGTGTGAATCCAGGGTACATCGTCGTTCCTAAGAGTTTTGATTTTATTGTAACAGAGAGTAGAACAAGACCTCCTACAACTCTTTTTGTTCGTACACTGTATCCATCTTTATTCCCACCATTGGAAACGGAACGATCCCACTCCAATAACAGGCCAAAGCAACTTGTACTGTAGGGTCCATCCATAATATTTTGTGGGAAGGCTGTGTCTAAAGGTGTGTGATGTAAGAGATGGATGTCGCTTTGAAGATAAATAAGAGCCACATAAAGTTGGATGCTGTTTGTGTTACATGCATGCGTGTGTGTGTGTGTGTGCGCTGCCACGGCGCATGCGCGCGCCAGCGCCATATTTATTAGGTTCAACTCGTGGGGGGTCTACTTGTTCCGCGGTCTCCTCCCCCCACCCTTCAGACACCCCTACCCAAACCCACCCACTTCCACCTCAACATACACAAGTTCCTGTCCTTCCCTTTCCACCTTAAAACTTGTGTGATGTGTCACAAGACAAAGGAATCTGATGGATGATGAATGGTTTTTTCCACGATACGTCAGAACAGGGCGACACCGAAATGTACGGTAAAAGTGTGTGTGTTGGGGGGGAGGGGGTGGGGGTGAAGGAGGGTTAGAGTGGAAGGGGGTGAAAAGAGGCAGAGATAAAGTGGTGTGTCTCAACTGAAACGCTAGGGACAGAGAGAGAA
The DNA here is from genome assembly GCA_901482245.1 of Timema douglasi. Lineage (NCBI taxonomy): Eukaryota > Metazoa > Arthropoda > Insecta > Phasmatodea > Timematidae > Timema > Timema douglasi. The sequence continues at coordinate 44,426 of CABEEJ010003446.1, read as the reverse complement.
TGATAGATACAGTGAGACGGAAAAAAAAAAGAAATATCCTAGGGATTTAAAAAACAAAAAAAGGCAAGAAAGATTGGGTCTAAAGAAAAGACAGTTTGAGAAGGGAAAAAAACATCTCACACTTCTCTCTGAAAAAAAAAATTGCTTCTGTGTGTGTTTTCTTGTGTGACAAAGAGAAATTATATCTTGGTGATGATTATTATAGTGTCTCAAGGGCTGAAAATGTTCAAGAGTATAATGTATTATGCGATGTATAAAATGTATTGTAATGTAGTTAAGTGTGTTTACGTTACATCTATATTAGAGATAAAAAGTTCTTGGAATGGTTTCTATCCATTTTTACATCCATCACTGACTAAAAGTATCCTTATGTTTGTATTATAATAAATTTTCAAATTATTTTAGATGTTGTCACTCGTAATATATGAGGATTTTGTCAGTAGGAACTTGTAGATAATAGACCCCAAAATATATTTTTTTGTGTTATAGGCCCCTATATTTATAAAAAAAAAGTCTATATTATTAATTTTAATATATAGTGGATGAGAATATCTATCAAAAATGAGAGCTGTAGATCTCATTATTTCACGTGAAAGAAGATCTAGTATTTTTTGTAACTGTTATATAAGGGACTTAAAATGAAAATTGGACTTTGGTTAGATCTCCAAATGATAAAATATGTATGGATTTTATAAGTAAAATCATATAAATTATTAGTAAGCTAAAAAAATCTATGAACATTTGTCAATAAATGTAATATGTGTATGTTGTATTCAACACTGGTTAAGTGGAAGAGAAGGCTAACGCCTTAACTTCGCCAGATAAATAAAGGCTATTATTATTATTTTTATTAACCACTGTGTGATTTATAAATAGACAAATTATCTATAACCCTATTTACAAGTGAACTATATTCTAGACAACCTAACACTTTACCTATGTATTTATACCCAAGTAAGCTAATAGTGTATTTACATTAATGAGATAAGTATGATGGAGCTCACATCAATATAAAGTGTATCCGCATTGAATATAGAGATAGTGGGAAACCAATTTTCAAATAAATTACTTAGTACACCTACACACAGGATTTAAACCTATAACCATCCGTTACATTAAAGCCAAAAAGTATCAGATTGACACCTTTGTTCACGTGTACACCAGTGCGGGACCCTTATAACTGCATTAACATTTTCTAATATGAGTATAATTAGTATATTATGAGAATATTCCAAAATTGATCCAACACCAATTTGGTTAAAAGGAATTCATTAACTGTATCTTACCCCACTCCTACTCTACGTTTAAGTTACTTCATTTTTTATCTACTTAAGGGTAAGCTAAATAAATAAATATATATATATATATATATATATAGTTTTTAAATATAGGCTAATTCACTTAAAAATTAAATTTATATTGATTTTAAAAATATTATCACGATGAACCTCTAAATAAGCTTTCTGAAATGAAAATAAAATGTGTAAACGCATTTTTTTAAATTATTAATTAAACTACCTACCTTGTTTACATAACTTGTCTTTAAATGTTTTGTATTTAGTCAATTATTTGTTTTAAAACCCTGAGATATATTTAAAGATATTTTAAAGTTATGTGGTCTTGGACTGCTTAAGTGGTTTCTGAAAATGAACTATATATTAAATGATCGCTTTAATCTGAGCAACTAAAACTATTTTGTTAATTATTTCCTCTGACTATAGTAAGTATATCGTTGCCCGCTATTAAAAATCCTTAAGGAGGTATCCTTACAGAACCTGTATTATTGATTGAATTGTATCGTCTGATGACCTCGTTTGTTAAGTGAGTATCTAGGCATATAATGTCTTGTTTATAACCTAGTATATGGTTTTATTAGTAATAAACAGTGGGACGGAGATGAAGTCAGCCGTAAACGAAAAAAAAAAAAAAAATCTCACTGGGATAGAGAATGATGTAAGAGTGAGAAAATACGAGTGTATGGGCACAATAATTACATTTTACTACAGTATATTCATCGTAGGAGTGGTTATGGATGACAGCGACCAGGAGATTTTTTTTTATTGCAAACTTTGAATGAAAGTCATTAATGGTAACCTGTTTATAAATAATAATTATTTCCTTAGTAATACTAGAATAAATTATCAATCAAGTTCAATCAAGTTTTATCAAACGATTCTAATAATATTTCCCTCAGGATTATCGTATAATTAGGATTTTTTTTACTAATTGAAAGGAGGGAAATATTAATAAAATTATTATGTTCTTTATTGATGAAATAGCCAAGCTATAATATTTATTTGCTGTTTTAGCCGCATCTAAATAACATATTCTTTGTTATTATTATTATTATTATTACTATTATTATTATTATTATTAGCACCACGTCCTACTACCCGTTCGGGTTATACTCACCACTTACTCTAGTGTGTAATGGTAGGGTGATTGTGAGATAAAATGGAGGACCTAAAATTTAACGTGGGATCCAAACCATGGCGGAGGCCGGACATTCCCCACATTCACAAGATGTGATTAATACACGTCCTGTCAGAGATGAAGGAAGGGTTTGGTAATCATATAAGTCTGTGCAAGGACCGAGGATTGAACCCCGGACCCCCAGCACAGAAGTCCGACACATTACCTCTAGCCCACCAGGTCACCCTATCACATTCTTTACATTGAAAGATTAAATCTAGACATGGGAATCGAACCCGGGATCCTCGACTTAGTACGCAAATACTCTAAGCACCGAGCTATCCAGAAATCACCCCGTGTTTAGGACCATTCTTTATCCAAATTTTAAGGCAGCGTCTGTGATGGACGTGCTAAAATCATTGGCTATCAAGTCAAAGGTTCCGGGTTCGATTCCCGTGTCCAGGTGTCATTTTTTCAATTTAAAGAATATTCATATATCTACACTAATATTATAAAGAGGAAAGATTTGTTTTTTTGTTTGTAATGGATAAACTCAAGAACTACTGGACCTATTTAAAAAAATTACTTCACCAATATAAAGCTACATTATCAGCGAGTAACATAAGCTATTTTATTTTGATAATAATCAGGGGGATGGGGGAAGGTGGAAGGGTCTATTTGTAATGAATAAACTCAAAAACTAGTGGACCGATTTTAAAAATTCTTTCATCAATATAAAGCTACATTATCAGCGAGTAACATAGGCTATATTTTATTTTAAAAATAATGCAGGGGGAGGAGGGGCAGAGGGGGAAGTGTCTAGTATAATATATATAAGATAGATATAGATATATATATTATGTTCTATGTTTCATGGTTGTGGCAACAAAAAATATGATAAGGCATATAAAAATCAACTAAAAATAATTTATTCACACTTCTATCTTCTTATCCAAAAAAATCTTCTTGTCCAACAAAATAAATAAATGTTTTTTTTATAACTTAGAGACGTACAAAATATTAGTTTCAAAATATAATGTTTTTAATTGTTATACATGCACATCAACACAACCGAATATGGATTTTATGACGTCATCAATTCCGCTCATTTCATCTGGTTCACTATACCTAAAGGTGGCCTGGTGGTCTAGGGTTAAGGTGTCAGACTTCTGTGATGGGGGTCCGGGCTTCAATCCTCAGTCCAAGCACAGATTTATCTGATTACCAAACCCTTCCTTCACCTCTGACAAGACGTGTATTAATCACAACTTGTGAATGTGTAGAATGTCAGGCTCCCGCCGTGGTTCTGATCCTACGTTAAACTGTAGGTCCTTCATTTCATCTCACAATCACCCTACCATTACACATTAGCGTTAAGTGCGTATAAACCGAACGGGTAGTAAGACGCGGTGCCAATAATAATAATAATAATAATAATAATAATAACTATTATTATTTTTATAACAACACTAATCCTTATAAATTTGAAGAGCAAGCAGCATTTTAGAAGCTCTCGTTTGAAAATACTTTTTATTTAGCTATAAAAAAAGTCCAAACGGATATTTACATAGGTTCATATTTCAATAATGTTAAAATGAGTAGAAGAAAAAATGAATTGCAAACAAATTGCTTGTTGTAAAAGTTTGGCTTACCAAACGTGATGTCAGCTCAACATATGGTCTGGTACAGTAGCCTCATGGCTTCTTTGGTGCTGACTGACAGTTCACAGCTGAATTCTGACTGTCAACATTTAGGTATATACCTAAACTTTGACTGTCAGAAGTGACAGCTGCTAAATATATGGTTTTGCAGATCATATGGTTCGGCGAAGGGATACATAATTTGGTCTAGTGAGCTGTGAGCTGTCAGTCAGCACCAAAGAAGTCATGGGGCTACTGTAGATCATCTCCTATGGTTTGGCGAACGGATACATGAGACTATATATGGTAGCTTTTTCTTTCAGTTACCACCTCTCCTACGCTTTGTAGACAATACAAACCGAGCTATTTATTGTTAACAATCAGAGAAACCATCAAGATAGCTAGCTAGCGTCGAAGGAAGGGCCAAGTTACACCAATTTAATATCATAAAAGTAAAAAGTGCTGTCCTCGAAATTATTATGCATTTTGAAGTTTAATGTTCATCTAAATTAAAAATAAATTTGGGTTTTTATATTCTCCTGGGTCTGCACCCTTAACGGTCTAATGGAATTATTTCAATATTAATATTTATTCGTAGTATTGTCATATTTTGTTGTAGAATCTAATTCAAGCTCTAAAACTAAGTGTACTCTACTAATAAAGGAATTTTTTAACGTTCAAAATTTTGGAACGATTTGCTTCAAAAGGAATATTTGTAACTTTGTTATGTTAAATACATACCAGGTAGGTAAAATAACACTATAGGACAAAATATATTTTTTGGATGAAAATTTATCAGTAGGTATTTTAGTGATTATTTTTGAAAATTGGGAATGGTTTGAAGATAGCTGAAACGATTTTGTTTAAAATGACTATATGAAGAATTTCTTACATGAGAAATTTTTACTCAAGATATTGATCAATTATGTTTCTAAACTAAAATTAAATGACGCACTAGCTTACGTAGACATTAATGTGTGGAATTTAAAGTCGGATTCAATTTTATATCTATCTTTAAGTTTTACATTTTAAATTTAATGTTCTATTTAAAGAAAAGAGACTAAATAAATATATCATCTTTAGTTCTGATGAATCTTTGAGAGGAAAACCGTGATTAATTTTCACTCAATGCGTTAAGAATACACATTGTTCACTACAGACTAGTGGAAGTAAGGGGGCGATAAAAAAAATATATCGGAAATACTAGGAATGTGAGAAAGGGGAGACGTAAGAAAGAGGAAGAACATCGCAAAGAGGAAACAAGATAGAGAGAGATGGATAGAGGTAGAATGAATATAAATTATGCAGTCGTTAAGATTTGGGGATCTAGGAACGGCAGGGGTGAAGAACACTAGACAATAGCGCTCGGCACGAAGAAGACAGGTCCTGAGATGATGTATTGCCTCTCCGAACAGAAATTGCATTTGCTTCAAATGTATTCCATTTTCATCATCAAAAACACACTTTGCAGATACACAATACATCCCTTCTAACACTCTCCCCT
>CABEEJ010003446.1:0-34027 GCA_901482245.1 Timema douglasi | reverse complement strand
TAAACCCCCATCCACCCCTCCAACCCCACCAAGAAATCTTCGAACAATGAAAGTGGAGGAATGCGTAAGTGGAGGACCGACAGTGACGCATCATCTACCACATTTCACGCTTTTCATGCCATGGCGACCGCCTCCCATCCTTCTTTTACACTCCTCCATTGCCTCCTACCTCCCTGCCCCATTTTACACGCGTACAATGACAATTGTTTTCTCTCCAAGAGAAGGACTGAAACAATTTCATAACGTTAACATCTTTTGTTATATACCTCTTCGTAATTTGAGTTTGTTTTAAGCTTTACAAGGTTATTGAAAACAATTATTTTAAATTATAATTAAAATCACTAGAAGCTATTTTTTTTAAATTAAATTAATCATTTTTAACAACTTTATCAAATTAATGATATCAATAGTATTTAAAATATAACTATATTTCTTTTTTTTTGTCTAGAGCCTAAATGATATTTGAACATACACTTTTTAAATATGCATAATATATCCATAGATGACTTACAAACTTTCTTAACTTAGGTGCCGAGGCGATCCACACAACACTAATCCCTTAACTCTATTATGTAAATTTTATTATTCTTATTATTTTTATTATTATTATTATTATTATTATTATTATTATCACTCGCGTCTTACTACCCGTTCGGGTTATACGCACTTACGCTAATGTGTAATGGTAGGGTGATTGTGAGATGAAATGGAAGACTTACAGCTTAACGTAGAATCCGAACCAAGGTGGTGGCCTGGTACTCCTCACACTCACGAGCTGTAGTTAATATACGTCTTGTCAAAAGTGAAGGAAGGGCTTGGCAATCAGATAAATCTGTGCTGGGGCCGAGGATTGAACCCTGGAGCCCCAACACCGAAGTCTGACACCTTACCCCTAGACCACCAGGTCATCTAAGTTATATTACAATTTGTCGAATGGATGGACCCGTAAACCAATAATAGATACCTTCGTTAGTAAGTTCCCTCTACCTGAAACCGAACTTAGATCCTTGTGGTTGACCTTTATAACCACCTAGCCAAGAGGACAGACATTTCATTGGTTATAGTTGTTAGTTGCAGTAATGAACATATTATTTGTTTTTAGCAGTTGATATAAAACACTTTTTTTTAAATTTTATTTAATATTTAAATATACGTTTATCAGTCATTATCTTTTGAAAAGTCAAGTCTCTATTCGAAAACAAATTCCTTGTGACTTCTAAGGACACTAATAAAGGCCACATAGGTTTCATACAGTTTTTTATAACATACATGAAATACAATAAATATGAAGGCTACAAGGGAAAAGAGTGGAAAATCACACACGCATTTTACAGGAGATCTTTTACATCTCAAAACTCATAAAGACTCGAGCATATACTTATTTTAAATTAATTTAGTATGAGCAATATTTCTTTTAACCATAATTCAAAGTACAGTACATTAGAAAGGTCACATTACTGTTTAAATGATGGAATCACAAACTCAATTTGGGCCAGACTTGGACTTTTTCCCTTTTCCCTTAGTATATTAACAGCTAAAGACCCACTTTGGTGGCCAGATGGTCAAAGGAGCTAGTCTCGCAGTAGACGAGACTGCTGAAGACCGAGAGATCGTGGTCGGGTGCGCTGAATGTCGTTTTCACTAAGGGGTTTCCCACCATCTCTCCAAGCGGATGTGGGTGAAATTTCTCTGAATTCAGCCTTCCTTGGACCATTAACGTAATTAGTACATAAGCGGATTGCCCGTAAGGGTAGTAAGACGTGGTGGTAAAGCATACATTATATTTAAATTATATTTTAGCTGATACCAATTTTTTAAATAACTAAAATAAGATCATCCGATCCACTAATATTCTTCCAACACCCCCAGTAGCGCCTTTGAACCACATTTCAAGACTAAGCATCCTCTCACCCTATACACAAACCCTTCATCTCCATTCATTAACCACCTCCTTGCGACACGAAACTTGAAGAAGCGAGAAAGACGTATATTTCTCAAGAAGAAGAAGAACACACACAACCAAGACAAAGAAGGAAGAGAAAGGGGCTAAGACCTTGGAGAATAATGGTTCTTGATTAATTATTAACTTTGGCCCGCAGAAATAATTTCAAACTCCATCCACACATTCACCCGCGCGTCCCCTTTATTCTCTCAACCCCTTAGGATGTCTTGTTGGGAGATGCTTTCAGAGTGTGAAGTGGTTTTCATGGAACAAAGTGGAAGAAATGTCTATGTCCAAATATGTTGGTCTCACTTTTTAGTGTGTTTATAAAATATAACTTACATGATTTCCAAATATATATTTAATAACATGTAGGCCAATTAGTTGACTATTTCACTAACAGTTAAATTATTTAAGTAATGCAATTTTTACTATATATGTTATCATATTTAAAATAAAATGTATTTTTAGAACATTTCTTTTGATTTATAAAATAATTTTGAAGTAAATGTTAGTAACGTATTTATCAATTTAAGTATGGTTGATTAAATATTTAATAAATCATTGAATTTTCCACAAAATATTAATAAATAATAGGGAATATTTTCGTAAATAATTTGTTGGTTGTCAAATAAATTTTTGTTTTTATTTCAGTTTACCCATGGCGAATAAATAACACCATATTTGATAGTTTCATCAATAACGTAAACAAATAAACTCAAATTATCCTGAAAGGAGAAAAGGACATTTTAGTCGAATATAGTTTAATCAAATAAAAATTGAGGAAAAAAAATACCTTGATAAAATTATATTATTATTATTATTATTATTATTATTATTATCACCGCGTCTTACTACCCGTTCGGGTTATACGCACTTACGCTAATGTGTAATGGTAGGGTGATTGTGAGATGAAATGGAGGACCTACAGTTTAACGTGGAATCCGAACCACGGTGGAGGCCTGGCATTCCCCACATTCACAAGATGTCTTGTCAGAGGTTAAGGAAGGGTTTGGTAATCAGATAAATCTTTGCCGGGACCGAGGATTGAACCCCGGCCGCCAGCACAGAAGTCTGACACCTTACCCCTAGACCACCAGGTCACCTTATATATTTTAAAAAGAGTATAGTTCAACCAAGAGATAGTTGAAAGAAATAACTACCGAACCAGACTACAGTTTAACCAGAGTACAGTTGAATTAAAGTTCAATACACAGTAACCTAAACTGAAGGTCACGACTGCTCCAGGGATTGCAAAACATATCCTATGGGTCGCAGACAACGTTGACAAATGTGAGTAAATAAAAATGTATTATATAAGTATTTAAATTATAATACACTGCAACTTCTCATTCTATATTTGATTAGTTCATTGCAGAAATATACGTCATTCATCATGATTACACGAACACAATTTTAATAAGTACTCGTAAGATAATTTTTTTTAAGCGTCACGTAATCTAACAACTACACGAATGTGTTAGGAATTAGAAAGTTTTAATTTGGAGGAAGTACACCCATATTTGCGTGGAGGGAGGGTGGAAAACTATTTAGGAAAACCCCCCCTCAGTGCACCCGACCAAGATCAAACCCTGATCCCCCCGTCTTTGGCAGTCTAGTCCAACACTAAAGTAACACTTTACCTTGCGGCCACCAATGCGGGCATAAGATAAACTAGTGGTTAAAAATCGCACTTTTTAAAACTGTATTTATAGTGTTAAAATAAGCTCACTCATCCATCTAATAGAATTTATATGCCTATTATTTATAACAGTCACCTTTTTAATTTTCTCAATTTTAAGTGTATATGTAAAGTTTGAAATAAAAGTTTAATTAATAATATTAAATATAACTGTATTTATCTTAAGCATATTTTGCAAAAATTGTGTTCATTATTTTTTCCCATTTTATCTAAAACTGCCGTCATTAAAGTTAGGAATAAATTAAATTTTAACATTGATGCCCGGGGTCACTGATAATACTGTCTTGTGAAAAAAAGGTTGTAAATAAAAAAAGTTTAAGGTCCTGTGGTTCAACATGTTAATCACAAATTAATCTATACGTTTATAGCAATATTACATTGCAGCCCTTCGTAGTTGATGGATAACTAATTTACGAAAAGATTCATTATGAAATAAAGGCCTATATAAATTTTATATATTTTTCTTTTTTTAAGATCACTTTATTTAAAAAAAATCTTATGCGCACATAGTGTGAAAAATCATTCTGTTAATAATGACAATAAATAATCTCGATTTTTAACAAATATGTTCTTGTTTGTGACCCCCATATTCAAAACGTTGTTTTGGAATAGCATTTGTAAGTAATAAATCTATATGTGCCCTTCTTGGAAAACCTAAAGGGTTCAAGTGGTTTTATACGGATTTATATTTCATTAACATCTATGAAAAATATCTCATAGTTCTTAATATCAATGTAGAAGCGAAATTAAGGATAGCTTACTTAACATTATAAATACAAATAGTAAATTTGTTCTATAACTGTTCATATGATTTAGATAAAATTTTGCTAATTAATAGTTGGTATTAGTAAAAATAATGTTTAGTTTAATTAACTTTAAATTAAAATTAACAAAATTAAGTTCATGAGTTTTTCCATTCATTATTATTTTATAGAATTCCTATTCCCTTAATTTTGTTTAAATTATTTAAATAACAGTAGTAAAATTGGTAAACATCAAACCATATTCGAAATTTTTTTAGAATCATAAGTAATACCCCTGAAGAGTTATTTTCATATAAAATTGCACTAAAAATAAGCATTAAGTTAGAGTAAATAGCTGAAAATCGAACTAAAAGAGAGTAACATCAAAGTTAGACTTGTCTGGAAAAAAAAACAAGTCCACAAATGAATATCAAAAGTGAATAAGTGTAGGCTATCATTACAATTATTTAGTTTAGTAGTAGCCTAACTAAAAGTATCGACCATAGAATTAGACCGTTGATATAATTTTGATTGATCTATTAAATCCCCCAGATCATTAGTGTGCCGAATACAATAGTATATTATAGTTTATTGAAATTCATTATATAGAATACAAATATTCAAATGAAGAATTTCACAGGTTTAGGAATGCTATCTGGTTTGTTTGGTTTAAGCACCAATATTATATTATTGCTTGGGAAATACTTACGCCCTTAATACATTATATATATATATATATATATATATATATGTCTCAATAATGCAAAGTCTAAGAATGTTAAGGGTATAAGACCACTAAAGAGTTTGTAGTGAACGCACGATTAGAGAGAATGCTATAAATTCAAAGTTGACACCACCTTATTTAATAATTTTGCAGAAACCTCTCCGAACATGTCTTGTGCCGCTTTCAAGCACCTTCGTAGATTTCCATCCTGATAAAACCTGAAGAGCTGGCTTGGGGACAATGACAGGAGGGCGAAATAAGGAGTAGCACTCGTGATATTAACTAGCAGAGAGTCTTAACTGTAGTTTCAGACGAGAATGGAAGATAGGAAACATGTCAACGTCAAGACATGGGGGGAGACATTTATCAGGCCCGAGGATTATTCTCTTACTTGGTTCGCGTGCTCCATGGAGTGAGAGTGGGTGTTTTGAGGATGAGAAGGGCTCAGGATGGGTGGGGAGTAAGTGCACTGTCATACTTCCTCATGAGATGCCGACTGGGAAAGGTATTCCTGTGGTCGGGGTTGTTATTTCCACGTTCATTTCTCGATGATCATGAACACGTGGCAGATGTTGATGTGTATTTAAGTTTATTTCTTTTAGTGCGCTGAATATGCCTCCGTAAGTCTTGTCGTAGGTAATGGTTTTTAACGTGTTAGGAGCCTCAAACAAGGGCCCACAACTTCTAAGAGATATTATTATTATTATTATTATTATTATTATTAGCACCGCGTCTTACTACCCGTTCGGGTTATACGCACTTACGCTAATGTGTAATGGTAGGGTGATTGTGAGATGAAATGGAGGACCTACAGTTTAACGTGGAATCCGAACCACGGTGGAGGCCTGGCATTCCCCACATTCACAAGATGTCTTGTCAGAGGTGAAGGAAGGGTTTGGTAATCAGATAAATCTTTGCCGGGACCGAGGATTGAACCCCGGCCGCCAGCATAGAAGTCTGACACCTTACCCCTAGACCACCAGGTCACCTCTAAGAGATATTGATTTAGATCTAATTAGAATATTAAACTTAATTTTTGTGTTTTGCTAAAATCAGACTTAAATATAGTTTTTTTAACACCACGTCTTACTCCCCGTTTGGGCTATACGATTTTGTACTAATTACGCAAGGTGTTTTAGGAATTAAGGAGGTTATATTTAGAGAAAGTATAGGAACACTTCTCACAGCCACTATGCAAGCCTATAAATACAATGGTTTTATCTTGCCAAGTGTTTGAAGATCATTTTGTCCTTAATACCTTGTAATAATGTTCTTATTAGAGTAGGCTACTACATTTTACAGCAATTTTTTTTTACATCTAGTCTAGACCATTTAATAAACTAGTCATGTCATTTAATGTTGCCTCTATGTAAACCCCTGCTGTGAAATGGACACATTAATTTACCACATTTGATAAATGTAAGCATTATTCATATTGCGGTAGTTGGCACTATGGTAAACCCATAAACCAATACTAAACTATTTATGCATGGTATGATATCGAACCAGCGTTACATATACCAGTGGTTGAACTTTATAAAAGCTTGAACCCGCTTCGGTGGCTTCGTCGTCAAACGTGCGACTCTCGCAGTAGAGTAGACTTTCCGATGATGTTGAGATATAGGTTCGAATCTCGGTCGGGTGTACTGATGGTGATTTCTCCAACATTGTTTTCAACTTTCCCTCTATGCAAATTCGGATATAATTCTTCTAAATACAGCCTTACTGATCCATAAATCGATTAGCGTAATTAGTACACAAGCGTATAAGCCAAACGGGTAGTATGACGCGGTGCTAAAAAGATAAAACTTGGACAAGAATAATAGTGACCGCATAAAAACAGGAAAGGTTGGTTTAGCGATATTTGCAGACTTAGTCTTCTCGGAAGTTCCTATATCAATTCTGAATGAAAGTGTTTTCATTCCTTGAAATTTTAATTCATCCAAATTAAACAATCTATAGTCCATTTATTTCAGAGATAATTGAGGTATTATTACTGTACTGAAAAATACATATTTATGGGGGTCATTCATTCATCAATTATCATTAATTTTTTATTTATTTATTTGAGGTATATAAAGTGCACTTTCTAAACCGACTGATTATATCAGAACATAATAACTGTTATAAGCGAGGGCGAAAGGTCTTACCAATTTTGCCGGAAATTGTATTTTCACTTACCTTTCAAGATTATTTTACGCCACACTCGACATGGGACCTATGGCTTTAATTCCCCTCCGAATGTGTGCTACGGATTTTTATCGCTCAAAACAAATCCGTCAAGTACGGTTGAGTTTGAGTACATGAACATCAGGTACCGAGGCGAGCACTTTACCCCAAGACCACAGAGGTCGACAATAATCACAATATATTTAGTATAATTTGACAATGCTTTTCCACGGTAAATATTCAACGCCCATGCCAAATACAAATTGTGTATAGAGTCTGATTTAGAGATGAACATTCTTTTTTTATAGCTTAAAGGACTAAATAAGTTTTAGTATATTTATACCAATTCATAGAAATATAATACCTTTAGTATATTTTAAATTAATTTTCTAGTTACAGTACACAGAATTTAGTATAATTACATGACTTAAGGTGCGGCAGAAGGGAGAGCAAGTATTTTTAAGTTTTTATAGAATATAAATTCATTGGCAAAAATGAATCAAGTATTTCTCCAGTACAACATAGAGTTTAATTTTCTGCACATTCTAATATCAACAGATCTTGAATATCTGTCAAGGGTGTCCTGGAATGTTGTCAAAACATTTTCTCTTTATTTAAAAAGTTTTGACAAAATTCCAGGACACCCTTGACAGATATTCAAGATCTGTTGATATTAGTATGTGCAGAAAACTAGACTATGTTGCTACTGGAGAAATATTTGATTTACTTTGGTCAAAAAAATGTAATGTTATAAAAACTATAAAATTACTCGTGCGCCCTTCTGCCACACCTTAAAGATAACAGCCAAGGTAATTGACCCTTATTAATACTACACATCCATTCCATCCCTAGTGACTATACATACAATATTATCTTAATAATTCAACGTTGGTTAACTCGAAAAATTGTATAATTAGAAGTCACCATGATTCCTTATATAAAGTTACTATTTAAATCACCGATAAAAATAATTTAGTGAATTTAATTTTTATCAAATTTAACAGTATTTGAACAAAATGTATAGAAGAAATGCTTCTTAACAAATACTAAATTTCAAATTGACTTAAAAGTCACACGGTAAATTTAACAAGTGGCCAATGGGTCACACAAGCGTTACATGTGTTATCAGAGTCAGCAGTGTATGTATGTATATACGAAGACCTATGGCAGTGTTGAATGAGTGAGAGGGGAAGAAGGGAACGATAGTAAGTTCTGTAGTTCAATCTAGGTGGGAGGAATCCATCAACATGTCTCATTTGTTGACAATTAGTCTATATATCTCTCTCTTTACCCACCTACCGTCTCTCTTTCTCGTTGTCAACCTATCTGCATAGTTCTGTTTTGTTCCCCTTCCACACGCCTTCCTCTTCGCTATCCTTCTTACACACACACATACATACACACACGTACCACGTTACAAATTTAATTACAACTACAGTTCAGTGAGTGGGCCCATTCCACTCACGTGATCAAAATGCAAGTGGAACAGTAATCAATATTGTTAGTATATTAACGGCGCGGTAGTTGGCTACACTGGACCTTTGCAGTGTTTTGTTCTCCGAGCGGTAGACAAAATCGAATTTTCAATTTCATTCGACAGCAAAATGTTGGTTTGTAGTTTTATGAAAATGGTAGTTTAGTGATCTTATAAATATGCTAATGTGTTAATAAATTATTATAGTTTCGTTTGGATGCTAAGTATTTATCTTTGTGCTTTTAAATTTGTAAAAACTGTTTAATAAACTGGCCTGCTCAATTCTAAGATAGTGTTTAAATAAATCTACCAATAGGGAAATTAAATATCTTACACATTAAATGTAGTAGGATTACAAATATATTGTAGTAGGATTTTATAAAGACATTTTTGGATTGTTTTAATATAAGGTTATTTCCATGAAAATTGGGCTATTAAGTAAATAAAAATTGGATGGATTTAAAAAAAGTATTTGTCAACAAATCAACATCTTTTAAGTTAAATATAAAACTACAAAAATATTCTTATATTTTTTATTTTGCCTATTGAAATTAAATACCATGCAACTGGCCATTCGAACACTCTTAAGGTGGAATGAAAGTAGCTGTGAGTTATATAGTTTTTTATCGTTAGCCCAATTTTTTACGATAGGCTATAAAACTAAATTTAAAATGTGGTTGATTAGCGTAATTTATATATTAGCGCATCGTCCGTCTGAAGTGCTAATAAAACCACTAAGAGCTAAACCCTAATGAAAACCGATCATTGACCGAGCAAAGCGGAATTCGGTTTTAACTTGATAATTTGAAATTTGGTCTGTCCGTCTCACCGGATCTTTGCTACGCAATAACTTCCAAATGAATGGGCCGATTTTAACGAGATTTGGTATGGATATTCTTTGAGCCTATGTTAAGCGAGGTATGTTGGATACATATTTTTTCAGTCTTGTTATTCGTTTCAAGATAGCGTTCGCTCTAAAGTTATTTCGTCCAATAACTCAATCTCAATTGATTTGAATTTGAAATTACCTAGGTCATATATATGTATATTTTATTTCCTACATATTAGCTTTTCGCTAAATTGAGATCTTGCACAGCGTTAACTACAGTGTTTCCCTATGCATATAACGTACTTTTGAATATAAAGTAGACATTGTATTAAGGTGCGGCCAAAGGGAGCGCGAGTGATTTTAGAGTTTTTATAGCATTACTTTTTTTGGCCAAAATAAATCAAATATTTCTCCAGTAGCAACATAGAGTTTAGTGTTCTGCACATGCTAATATTCTTGGAATTGTGTCAAAACTTTTTAAATAAAGAAAAATATTTTGACAAAATTCCAAGACACTCTTGACAGATATTCAAGATATGGTGATATTAGCATGTGCAGAAAACTAAACTCTATGTTGCTACTGGAGAAATATTTGATTGTTTTTAGCCAAAAAATTTCAATTCTATAAAAACTGTAAAAAAAATACTTGCGCTACCTTCGGCCACACCTTAATTTGTTTTCTGTTTAACTTGAACACCAAGAAAAAATATCCACTCCAAATCCAAGGAGAAAGTAGAGGACACATTTCAACTTGCAATCCAAAGAGAAATCTTAATATTAAAGTAACAATAAGAATATGAAGGGAAGCGAGATCTAATACTATTACTACTAATAATAATAACAACATATAATAAGTAGTAACGTAAAATGGGTGAGAGGAGGAAAGAAAGGCGAACGTATCACCATCGCACGTGGCAAGGCGCGCACGTACTCTCAAGCAGTGCTTGCTGTGTAGGAGCCTTTGCAGCAAGTGGCTCGTATTTTACTGCCCCCCTCCCCCTTCCTCACTCCCCCCTCCCCCTCCCTCTCAGTCGTGCAGGAGGCCCGTGTGGGCCTCTAAACTGCTCGTAAACGTCAGACCGAACAGCGCAATATCATCATTTTACCAGCAAACCACCGCGTAGTGCTCCCTGCAACAAGTTTTGACTGCAACCTTTGTTATTTTTCTATCTATGTTTTTTTCCTCCTACTCGTGTCATTTCTCAATATTGTTTCTACGTTATAATATAGATAAAGTATTGCAATATTTAATTTATTTTCTACATCGAGACTATGATAGGATCTTGATGTCTGAATTAAAAAAAAAAGCGTGTCTTACAATTCCTTTTGTCCTTATTTCTGTCTACATCCGAAACTGTTTGACGGATTTCGTTCTACCACTATACAGTGAAATTTCCCTTAACATACACCTCTGAATAGCGGATTCTTCTTTATAACGGACAGATTAAACTTCCCTGGCAAAATAACATGTGTTCTTAAGGTGAAACAAGTTCCAAATAACGGACTTCCTCAGGCACGGACACTGGTAGAGACGCATATTCATGTATAACAATCTCCAAAAAGAGAGGACAAAAATTGAGAACGAATAATTATCCTGCATACAATAGAATACTACACAATACAGTAATTATATTATAGTTAATATACACAGTAGGCCTATATAGGCTATGTTCATATAGATTAAATTGTATTAAAGCAATATGATTTTAAAATATATATTTATGAATAACGGACACTTGAATAACAGATTTTTTAAATTCTGAAACATTTGATATCAAGAGATTTTAGTGTATTTATATGTTATGTAGATGATAGTAGTCCTTACCTCGAGACCAAATAGTGGTTTTGATTCTACCTCTAAGATAACTTACAACTGAATTCAAAATTAGAGAATGGCTTCACCGATTTTGTTCAAAGTGGATATCTAGGGAATGTTTAAACACTGTAAACGTGTTTTATGGAAACATAATTGATAAAGGGTAGTTCACTTATGACAGAATTATTAAAAAAATATTAGTTTAGCAAAGCTAGTGTTTAATATCTATTATCAATTATTAAATGTATCATGGATAATGTTAACAATATAAATTAAGGAATAAGGGACGTTGTTTTAGATTAAGTAAGCTCACATTAGTGGAGAAAGGGGAGGTAAAAGGGTTTTAAGATAGTTTGTAGGTAGTGTTATCATGTGTCAAGTGTGCGCGATATATACCGAAATAAAACGACTAAGAGCCGCGATATAGAATCCATCCCCTGACGAAACCTTGTTGGTCGCGGTGCGCTCGATGTAATGGTTTGTCTCAACACGCAGATAACCGTGGGGGTAATCTAACTGGCTACCTGTTGAACTCCTCCAGAGCAGATTGTGGCGACAATCCCTTGGTAATGGCCGATACTTACGGTTTTACTCTTTGTGTCCCTGATAGTCCAAAAAATGTTCAGAGGATATTGGCGCTTCATCGTCTCGTATTTGTCAAGGAAGTTCACTGGGATTGCAGTTGGACAGAACGCTTGTAGAAACTACAGAACATCGTCAAGAGTTTCAAGAGAGCCTGACTCAGATAGTGGATGGACAGCTTCCTACCATTATCTAGATAAGGTCCCATTAAAATCACTATTTATATAACAAGAGAAATAGAGTAGGGAAGAAAGAATTAGAACATGGAAGATGAGTAGGAAGCTACTGGCATTTGCGTGGGCAGAGCGAAAGTGGAAATCAATTTATTTTTTAAACGATCATCGCTAAAATACAACCAGGGGATTCTTATCCCCATCGTTTTCAAAACAGGCAAGACGATATTGGTGCCTTATTTTGCCTGATAGGAGGCTTAACACAACTTAACACTAAGGATAGGGATGATATGGGTGGATTAATGTAAATGCATCCAAACTTGTGGTGAAAAAGATATAAATTTTTTTTAGCAACGTGTCTTACTAAAGTATTCGGGTTATATGTACTAAATACAACAATGAGTTAAAGATAAGGAAGGTTGAATTTAGAGGAAGTCTACTCAAATTGGCCTGGAGGGAGAGTGGAAAACCATTTTGTAAATACCACCCTCAATACATCCGACTGGGATTAGATCCCCGATATCCCTGTCATAGGCAGTCTAGTCTAACGTGAGAGTGACGCCCTAAGCCATACGGCTAAGGAAACAGATAGAAAACAAATTCAAACACGAAAAATCTCCTTCTGTGAGCCCGACCGACAATTGAACCCTGACATTTCCATCTTGTTATGACCTAGTAGAATGTGTGTGTGTGTGTGTGTGGCGTCTTAGACCACTCGGATGGCTACCACGTTGTGAATATTTACATTTAAGTTTAACTAATTAAATAAAATAACTATGTCTTTTACAGCGTAGTATCTACTGCATTGGCGAGCATACAGTATAAATATAAAGCTCATTTAATCTGGTTTACCGATGACGTGTACATAGGTGTTTGTACTCCTGAGACTTGTAAATAATGTGGTTTCCCCTAATTGGTTTATCATTATTCCATCACGCAAATATGAGTACATTTCCTATTAGTTCTACTTTATTCATCCATATATCATTAGTTGCAATATTATATAGGCCTATTTGTAAGTCCGAAGGAGTATTGAGATGTGGTGGGGGAAAAAAGAGGATAATCTATATTATTAATTAAAGCTTTTTTATGTAAAAAAAACTTAACGCCAAGTAAGTTAAATACCCAATTGACATGACTATTTTAACATACGTCAGTATTGTTTCTTTACTTCCCAGATTACTATTTGAGTTATTTTAAAACCGCCAAAACAGCTAAAGCTTGAATTAAAAATAATAGCTCCGTTTAGCAGCTAGTAATTTGTTTTCTAACCTACATATTACTTTTAAAAATGCACTTCAGAATCATGTACAAACAATATTAATTTTAATCCAAACTACTTAACTAAAAAATCATTGCGCTTGTGGACAGTCTTATTTGGACAGGAAGGAACAATTTTGAGTTTTGACAGCTATGTAAACATTAACTGAAACAATTTTCATATATGTATAAGTAAAGTCATGAGATATGCAACTGTCATTTTACATAGATTAACTTCGAGCCCTAAGAAATGTCATCATTAAAATACACAATTATGTTTGTATGTTCTCTAAGTTCCATATTGTTAGAACAATTAAATATTTCAAGTAAAACTATTAGATTGTCTATAGTTCCCAAATCTCTGGTGTATTAAAAACTATCCACAATTTTGGCTCATGAGTGCATCACCCAATAGGATTGTTGGGTCTAGAAAGGTTTATTAATGAGTGCTCCTCTTCCAGACTGTTTCACTCCACGATTCCCGTTGTAGCCAACGCTACGATTCTTGGTTCCAAAAGAAAGATATGATAAGTGGTTTCGTCTACTAAACAGGAAGCTCATGACAAGATGGCAGATACAAAACACAGATCCCCACTTAGCACGTCTCCCAGTTTGATCCTTGGAAAGAAGATGGTATAACATTTAGAAAGAATAAAAACATATTAGAATACTTCGTAGATATCCGAAACACAACATTATATTAAAATTAGTACAACATGTTCGTTCAACATCAACACATCGTGTCCTCAACACATAATGGACTCCATGATTATGGTGCGCTAATTCGCACCGAAACATGTCGGGATAACTAGAGTTCCTGTAACCACCATCTACACAGGAAAACTGTTATAAGGAGTAAGGGACGCCAATTCTTCAAATAAAGACTTAGATACTTGGTCATATAATTCTGTATAATATAACAATTTATTCTATAGCTTAGCTTATTATTTTTAATTAAGCCATTTTATTTGTTATGACCATGTTACACTTAGTGTTTTGTTTATATTCTTGACTTGCAGGTTTATTTGTAAATACTGTCAACCATATATTTTTTAATCCATTTTTCTAGCCCCCTTTGACTCATATTATTTTTATGTTTTTATTCAACCTACGATTGTTATTAAAATGAAATGATTTTTAACACATTAGTTATTCACTTTCCATTGTATTTAACTTTTTAGCCTTTTCTTTCTCGTTAATATTTGTATTAATAACTATCTAAGTCTTTAGTTATAATCTTAAAATTAGTAGCTATGCTATTCTGAGGCTGCTATTGTTATTTAGGTAGCCTCATGATTCTGAACAATCCTGATAGCGATAATGAGATTTTTGATACATGGGTAGGAGTCCAGATTGGGGACACGCCATGTTTATATGCTATCCAGCCCCTAATTTAATTATAAGGGTGGCCCAAGGGGGACTAGAAGTCGTACATTCTTTCAGCCTCGTCAATCGTAATTTAACTAAATTAAATAAACGAGTATTTTTAGGTTAGGTTCAGTCAGGCTAGGTTAGGTTAGGGTAAGCTTGGTCTGGAAGAACGCCCCGGGGGCCGGTGGGTGCTGCCATTAGCACCTTCCACCCATGTCACCACCCTCACGTAGGAATTCTCACGAGTTGCTCTTTTACTTGTTGGCAATCTGGAAATTAGATTATTTAGGTGGCCATGACGTTTTGGATGTGTTTGCGATTTGGAAGAATTTCGCTCTGATCGCAATCTTGAATTTTCGTAGTCTAGATTGTTCGCAATCAGAATACAACCGTTATTTAAGCCACGCATTTTGAGGCTATCCGCCAATTAACAATGACTAGTCAAAGCGTGTGGGCTGAAAAACAAAATGCTAGTTGTTAGGTAGACTACAATCCTTCTAACCTGCAAAGTATCAAACTTATCTTATATTATTCCACTTTAGTATAGCTTATAATATTGTACCATAGTTTAATACGATAGTCTAATTGTGATACTTTGCAGGGTAAACGGAGTGTACAATAGAAGCCTTAATCGGAGAAAAATCAACCCTAGTGGACCATTATGGAATTTAGCTTTGGGCTATCGTATTAGACTCAAGAATACGATCACTAGAAGAACCATGATGGTACATATTTCCTCCAAATTAGGTCTAAAATGTATATACATAGGGTCACAGTCTGAGAGATGTGAATCTTAAAGAGGTATATCAACAATCCCTTGAAGAGAAGAAGCAAACTATATTATGGGAAAATATCCATATTCTTTGCAACCGGTTGGATTATATACCCTCTTCTTCCTGGTTATAGTCAAGTACCCTAACCACCAACATAAATAAAAAAAAGGCTATAAGGATCAACCTTATTAATAATGTAAATAGGCCCCTAAGTGATATACATAATATAAATTGTATATAGTAATAGGCATTTAATTACTATAGATTATATGTCAATAAGGTTTAATTCTTATAACTTGTTTTTATTTAGGTTAGTGGTTAGCATACTTGACTAAAACCAAGAACCCTATTTCGTTGGCCGTATGGTCAAAGGCGCTACTCTCACTGTAGACTAAACTTCCAATGGCGGGTAGATCGAGGTTCGAATCTCAGCCGGGTGTATTGCTGGTAGTTTTCCTCAAAATTGTTTTCCACTCTCCCTCCACGCAAATGTGGGTACATTTAATCAAAATTTAACCTTTCTGATCCCTAAAATCATTAGCGTAATGAGTACATAGATGTATACTCCAAACGGGTAGTAAGACACGATTCTAATTTTTTTTTTGCATGATTAAATTTTAAATACAGCACTAATATTTGCAATAAGCTTGATTGCCGGTGACGGGGATGGTTAGGTTCAAATCTTGATCAGATTCAGTAGGGGGAAGGGTAGTTCTCCCTAAAAGGGCGAAAACTACCATCTCATTCCTTATCTCTTAGAATAAATAATAATTAACCTTAATTTTGAGCTTATTAATAGTAATAAAAAGCTACGGATAAGCAGAAGAACCCTATAAATAATCATATTTAAATATTAATTAATATTTCTCTGCTCTACAGTTGCTCTAAAGTCGTAGTCAGCCTCTTCCAGGCTGAAAACCCCAACACACTTTGGCTACTACTCGTAACAGCGATTGTCAGAGACCGGAGGGAGAAAAACTCTGTGGGATAAAAACAATGTTATTAATTAGCGGCCCATGGAGTCTATGGTTCATTTTGTCCTCTCTGCATTTCATACATTTATTTTCCTTTTCTACCCCCCTCACCCTCTTCAACAGTACAACTATAGGGACCGGGGTCGTGTAGCTCATTACGTCGGAGTGCCACAAGGGATTCTTCTCTGCTGCTCTTTCAACAACGGCCACTCATTCCGACAGGAAATGTTTGTTCTCTATCCACCCTCTCCAAGCCTGAACTCCCTGGTGAGATACTTGATACGATACTGTTTCTTTTTTGTTTTTTTCAGAAGCGATTCCATCAGTCTCTACTTCTCGATGAGTTTTGTCAGGCTGTGCAAAGCTTGACTAAACTGTATATATCTTGTAGATTATTCCCTCTCGCGCAATATATATAAACTATATCAATTCAACAAACCACTCTCTGTGCTCAGATAACAAATTAACTGGGTGAATATATATTTTCGAGTATCCTGAGGTGAATTTGCAAACGTAAGCAGAGCCGGTTTAAACTGTAACTGTATTATGCTATTATCACTCAAATTTAGCTCCATGGCTCGGTATAAGCGAAAATACGTAACATCACTAGATGAAGTATACACAGATATTTGTAGGAACTCCATTAAAGGCCGTCCTTAAAATATGTAGGCTTTTTTTATGATATTTGAGCCTCATAAAAGGGTTTGTAAAATTTGTATCACCATCCCCTCTATCATAAGTAATTTTTTTACGATTTGGTAAATTTGATTATTTTAATCGTTTAGTTATTTGTATACATACATTTTGGGAATAAAGTGAGTAATAAGGAATTTTAGAATACTTTAATTTGCGTAATTAAATTAATATATTTATTTTATGAGGACACGGTTAGATTTTGTCGTACTATAAACATTGATAAGATAGCTTAGGTACATAGGATGGATTAAACGCCCCCTCCCCTAAAAAGCCGCATATATATAGCAGAGCCTTTGTATAATTGGTTAAATTGGTACAGAGTGGTAGGGGGTACAGATTTAACTCTCTATGCTCACCCTGGCATGCACCCTATGACATGCCACTGCTATTTTCGTCAACAAATTGTGAATTTATGTAAAAGGAAACAATTTTGCAAGTGTTCTAGTCAAACTGGAAATCACCTGTTCATGATGTTTAATATTGTTGCATTGGCACTGAACGAAGGGCTATTATAATAATTGAAGGATACAGCGGGGGGGGGNGGGGAAAGTAACATCAAACACATTTTCCAGGACAACAACTTTTATATCTTAAGCCCCTGAAGGACCCTAGATTTTTTTTAAATTTAATTTATTTAAATATGACAGAACTTAATTTAAGTGGTTCGCATATTTATCTTATACGAAACAAAAAAAAGCTATAAATGAGTAATAGTTTTAAGTAGTTTATAAACGTGAGATAGTATTGTCATCTATAAGCATGTAGGTGACCTGGTGGACTAGAAGTAAGGTGTCAGACTTCTGTGATAGGGGGTCCGGGGTTCAATCTTTGGTCCCGGCACAGATTTATCTGATTACCAAACCTTTCCTTCACCTCTGACAAGACGTGTATTAACCACAACTTGTGAATGTGTGGAATGCCAGGCCTCCACCGTGGTTCGGATCTCACGTTAGACCTGTGCGTCCTCCATTTGATCTCACAATCACCCTAACACTACATATTAGCGTAAGTGTGTACAACCCGAACGGATAGTAAGACTCAGTGCTAGTAATAATAATAATATTATAAGCATGTAATAATGTCAACTAAAATCGACCAAGCTTAGTTTTCCCTTATAAACGTTTCATTAGAAGCATGGGTCTACCAGCTTCACTCGAGTCCTTCCAGAATGATTTAAATTTAGCTTAAAAGTGGTTTTAATTACCGAAGGTTCGAAGGTTTATTAGGTGCAACGCGCTTGTCTTGCAACGGTATTTGGTGACCAAACAGTTTAATTGAAATCATCATTAAAACCCCAATGGTTTGGTGCCATACAGAATATGTTTTCGCCAAGCTGGTTAACAAAAGACTCCTATCAACATACTTGACTGAAGGGTGTGATGTGACATCCCCTGAGTAGGGTAAGATGGGCTGCTGCTAAAGGAAAGAAGCGGTATGGACCAATGTGAGGGCTGCAGACATCATTAGCCCCTTCTACTCTCCCTCGTTCTTCGACCCTGTCGCCGACCCCTGGCAAAAACTCCGGGAACAAACATGGCCGAGATGTCACGCAGCTGCCTAGATGTCTGCTCCCTTGCTCTTGACGAATTTCGATTGATTCACTGGTTTCAGATCGACCTCGGACATTGGCGTTGAGGGTTGAGGCGTTACAGCCCAAAAGATGTCCAAGTTTCTCTCAAGGATTTTGGTTCAAACCGTTGATTGTATCAAGGATACTGTTTCCAAGAAGAGCTTGGCAAATTTGTTGAAGGTGAATCTGATTTATTCGAAAGTGTTCCCGTTATAGTGTTAAGCTCTTAAGGTGGGATGGAAGGGGACGCGAGAAAAGGCAAGTATTTTTGCGATTTTTATGGCCAAACTTCTGTATTTTCGGTATTTTAGTACTAATTTTGTTTTCTTAGAAAGATAGTTTAATTACTTCATATATATCACAAAATACTACGTGATAGTTATCCACAGGATCAGTCCCGGTAGTTTAATAAAATCCAATAAAGTGAAAAATGACAACCTGGACACGGGAATTGAACCAGACACCTTTATATTTACGCGTCAATGCAACCACCAGCTACCACAATCCCCAACAACTAATTCATGATGGCCCTGAATACGAGACGAACCAGTATGGCTCAGCTGTAGAATATTGGTGCAGACCCAGAGGTCTCGGATTCGACTCCCTTGTCTAGGTTGTCATTTTTCACTTTATTGCAGGTGACATAAAAATACACGACAGCTCATGATTTACTCAGTGATGCTATAAAAGGTCAGAGGGCATGAGGGTTTGATAAAAGGAAAAACACAAGCTCTTTCCTGAAATAATAATTGAAAAACCTATTTGTATGAACCATCCTCAGTTCCCTTGTTTGTAAAAGTAGCCTGACAACTCTTAAGTCGGTCACACTGTCCGTGTGGTAGCCCATGCATTAAACTCACAATAACGCGACCAATCGGAGAGAGAGAGAGGGAGGGAGAGAAAAGGCATTGTAACTTATTTATACACGCATCAATGGGCACGTTTTTATTGTGACGTGGGGGTCAAGGTTCGAAACTTAGCCAGGTGTACCAAAGTTGAGTTTTACAAGATTCAATTTCTCGCTTCATTGGCCGATTGGTCCAAGACGTCACTCTCGTGTTAGACAAACCTTCTGATGACGGAGAGATCTTGGTTCAACTCTTGAGTCTACTGGGGGTGGTTTTTTTCTAAGTGTTTTCCCACTCTCCTTCCACGTAAATGCGGGTATATTACTTCTAAATCTCTTGCTTCCCTTTCCTACACTATTAGAGTATTTATTATGTGTGCGTAAAACCTAAACAGGTAGTAAGATGTGGTGATGATGATGATTATGATAATAATGACGTATCAGGGGTACATAAATCTGTATCTCAGTTTGCAGAAAGATTAGCCAGTATCATTGCCCAGGGGACGCCCGACAGTACTAATCGTGCATCCTTTCTTTGGAGGCTCTTTCCATGTCCCAATAAGATTAAAGGATGATCATACGGGAATATGACCTAGTGAAACCAATAAAAACCTTAAACTTCACTTAAGTCTAGCCCTGGTGACAAATATAATTATTCTCCTTTTGAGAAAAATCCCCTGGTACGAGCCGGGGACCCAACGCCGGACCTCTAGGCTGGTTAATTTCAGGTGTATTTCGTCTAAATTATCCTTCTTAATCCCTATATTTTTTTTATTTAATTAAATTAAATGGGTATAGCTTAGATAGGTAGTGTGATATTTATTAAAACTAATTTTCCTCTTCTAATGGATTTAAGACGCACCTGTTCTATGTTTTGAACAAAAAGTTGTATTACCTTGATTACAAGCGTTACACCTCTAGCCTTTTTGGATAGCTCAAACCTAAAGGTGTAACCATCCCTAGTGTCCACTAGTGCTGCCTGGTGGCAAAGCCATTAATTATAACCAGGAGCTACGTCGACCCGGAAATTAAAAGTGATAACTCAAACATTTTGAAGCGAAAGAGGAAAGGGTGTTGGCCTGAAGGGAAGGAGGGTGAAGGGGAGAATAAGGGGGGGTAGATAAGTTTCCGCCACCCACCGTTTCCCCTGACACACTTCGAACATCCTCCCCCCCAAAAAAACTATCTCTGTAACCCTTTCTAACCTACTTTAGCCCCCAGAGTACCCACCCAAATTCCCCCCTTTCCTACCCACCCACACCATTAATAAAAATCACAAACCCCTTGATTTTTGGGAAGAACAATTCGTATGATTAAGATTAATGTAGGTTTAATGTAGTTTTTTTAAGGGGTGTGAATAGGGGCGTAGCAAGTAATTAGCGATGAAATGGCGGAACAACCAAAGTGACTTGTTTAAAGGTTTATTTGTACTCTTGGTTTTGTTTTTATTTGTTTTGATTGATTAATTGGATGGAAGTAGAGACGAGCAAACTTGGTAACACGATGTTTTAAAAGTGTTGAAATAAGTTTCAAGGAACTTCTTGATAAATTAACTTGTTTTAAGTTGGCAACTGCTAAGAAAGAGCACGCCAATTAAAATTACGTCTGTACAATTTGTTTTGTTGGAAAAACAGCAATCTAATTTGTATTTACAGTATAAATCATTCGAAATAAATGTTTAATTTATAATAACCTTCACAAACAGTTTGAAAATATGGTATACGTTATATTGAAATAGGTTTAAAATACTCTAGTAAAATTACCCTTTAATGGAATCGTTTATATTTAAAAAGCACGATTAAAATTTCTTCTATTTTGGTCTATTTGGCCAACTTTAAATTGAACTCAGTTAATTGTTCATTAACTCTAATTAAATATAATAATATATCTAATTTTTTGTACATGCACAAATATAGAAAAATTAAAAAATTATGTTAGACATAGCTTAAGTCATTCTGGCACATAGTTTAAATAACTTATAATTAAATAGTCATATTATTATGGCACTATGATTAAACCGTTTAAATAACTGTACAATCAGAATATATTATTCTTGGAATATCATAGAGGACAATATCTTCAAGATATTTGATTTTGAAAATAAAATGCTTATTAGCTTCTTCTAATAATATTCGGTAGGGTAAATAATTTATCAGCCTCGTACAGGTGAAAATACTAAAGAATCGGAGCTCACTTTAAGTGTAATCTCAGCCACTAATAACCCTAATATTGTTTCCCTCTCCATCTTTGCTCGCTCCCTACGTCCCCTCCTCATTCTGGTGCTCCACGTCACATTACACGTTCGGGCTATTCACATTATTTAAACTAATGGGGGAAAGGTGGAATTCAAGGGAAGTGTATACGAATTTTGGTGGAAGGGTGAATGGGAAATAATTTTGAATCAAACACCTCTGTAATAAAAGTTGATAACTAAACCTCAACCTCCATGTCACTGATTCAGACAAGGTGAAACTGACGCTTTGGTCCTCATGCGCACCTGTGTGGGTCACAATCTTAAACGCATGTAAATATATTAGTTTCATACAATTATGTGTTTTAAGATATTACCATAAACATGAGTAAGGGNGAGTGTAAATAATTAAGTTTTATAGAATGTTGGGTGTTAAAAATTTAACATAAACATTAGTAAGGGGGGGGGGGGGCTGAGACAAGAGAATACTTCTTTAATTTATATATTTTCAAATTACCATGAGCAGTGGATATAGCTGAGCAGAGAGAAGAGACCGCTGACTTCCTCAATTAAATGCTCGCTAGTTCCATCAAACGCCCGCTCATCCGACCCGTAGGCCATTTTTTTTAAAAGTTTCCTATCACAATCTCTCACTTTCCCCCCCCTTTTACCCATCTCGTTTCACTTCCACCAAACTCTCACACAGAAAACTTTTCTCATCATGGCGTCGTTAATAGAAGCGACGTCAGTAACAGGACGAAAAAGAAAGAGGGGGAAAAAAAGAGCCATGTAAGAGTATAGAAGACCTAACTCTTGGCACGAAAATACTTAATATGATATAAAACTGAACATAGTGGTAACTTAACCTAAGGCATTACAAATAATATTATAATCGTGAAGGAAGATTCTTATGAGACTGTTCAAAATGTTGAACAATATAATTTTATGTGTTTAAAGCAGCAAGCCATGTGTTCTTCCGGTTTCCTTTTTGACAGATCGTGTCAATTTTGATCACTGCCCCAATGCAAGAATAAAATCCATTAAAAAAAGTTCTTAAATAAATCATGAAGAAGCTTCAAAAAAGTATCTATAAATAAATACATAGATATCTATAATGTTACTATTATATTATTATTATATTATTAGCACCGCGTATTACTACCCGTTCGAGTTATACGCACTTACGCTAATGTGTAATGGAAGGGTGATTGTGAGATGAAATGTAGGACCTAAAGTTAAACGTGGGATCCGAACCACGGTGGAGGCCTGGCATTCCCCACATTCACAAGTGGTGATTAATACACGTCTTGTCGGAGGTGAAGGAAGGGTTTGGCAATCAGATAAATCCGCGCCGGGACTGAGGATTGAAGCCCGGACCTCCAGCACGAAGTCTGATACCTTACCCTTAGACCACCAGGTCACCTTAATGTTATTAGTAGATCATTTTATCATCTTTGAAAAAATAATTAAAATTTTTATTTCCTTATTACTGAAGTTAATATATTAAACGTTAAGTTTTGAAAGAATAAATTTGATGATCTGTATGCACATTAGACTCAATTTTCCGGGGTATTGGATGGGAGGGGGCGCACGGATAATATAATATAAATCATGGATAGTACAAATAATCCCCATATGTTTACCATCGCCATTCAAAATTTGCTGCCCTTTGTTTCGACTTATTTATGCAGAAAGGTATTTTCCACAATAGTAAGTAATAAAACGAAGCAGCAAAATCGAATACGAATCTACTCCTGCATGCGAATAGCATTAAGTAATACAATTGAAACCAGAATATACAAATTAATGGAAAGTTTTCAACAGCAGAAGTCCCATTACTTTTAGGTAAGTTATATTCTGTTTGTTTTTTTTTGTTATTGTAATAAATAAATCAAGCCAACATTTTAGAATGCATCTTAATAATTAATATTTTAGGATATTTAGGTTGCCGCGTGTAATAAAAGGTTAAGTAAGAGCCATTGCCCTGGATACCAGAGCTACAAATAGTCTACGTACAGGTGACTAAACTGGATGTCATATCCCTTCCGGTCAGTAGTGACACTAGCTAAAAAAAATTGTTCTATTTTACATAATGTTTTATTTAGTTACTAGCAATCCCGCACGGCGTCACCCGTGACCCTTCAAAAATTTGTTAAAAATAGCCTAATTGAAAAGATAATTAGAGATTAAAAATTCGGATTCGAGGTGCATTCGGACCCCCTTCCACCCACCTATGTTAAAAATTTCAGATCTCTGCATCTCGTAGATTTGGCTGGGCATCGCACACAAACAAACAAACACAGACACAAACAAACAAACACACCCACAGACAAACACTTCCTTTTATTATTATAGATTATAGTGTAGACATCACGACCATTTTTATTTGGTTATACTCTTCATAACTTTAAAACCAATGTACTGATTTGAATAATTTAAAAATTAATTTACTCCTACGTAAACAGCCCGAATGAATAAATAATTGATTTGGGTAAGGATTCATATCATGATACGGATATAATCACTTTTTGTTCGCATCCGTGTTTTAGTTGACTAATTTCAACAAAAAACGTTTATTTTTCGGACCCCCTTCCACCCACCTATGTTAAAAATTTCAGATCTCTGCATCTCGTAGATTTGGCTGGGCATCGCACACAAACAAACAAACACAGACACAAACAAACAAACACACCCACAGACAAACACTTCCTTTTATTATTATAGATTATAGTGTAGACATCACGACCATTTTTATTTGGTTATACTCTTCATAACTTTAAAACCAATGTACTGATTTGAATAATTTAAAAATTAATTTACTCCTACGTAAACAGCCCGAATGAATAAATAATTGATTTGGGTAAGGATTCATATCATGATACGGATATAATCACTTTTTGTTCGCATCCGTGTTTTAGTTGACTAATTTCAACAAAAAACGTTTATTGTAACATAACTATAATAATTACATATATGGTCTCGCGGACTTTTTTGTTCACATTAGTGATAACGTTCAATATGTATAGTATTTTTTTTATGTAATACCAATAGTTTTTGCAGCGCACGTGGAGAAAGCATATTTTTAGGCAATTTGTTATACCTTTTTATTTGGAATAAATTAAATTTACAAAATAAAATATAGTATATGCTACTCTCTGATAATGTAGCTTCATATTGGTGAAATAATTTTTTAAATCGGTCAAGTAGTTTTTGAGTTTATCCATTACAAACAAAAAAAAAACAAAAAAAAATCTTTCCTCTTTATAATATTAGTGTAGAAATGGTCTAATGTTTAGAGTTCTTGGCGACATATCCATAGGTACCAAGTTCAATCCCCGGTGTTTCAAGATTTTTCTTTGGAAGCAGATGGTCAGGAACGGGGTTAACTAAGTCTCGTGAGGACATATGAGGAGCTACTTGAATGAAAAAGAAGCGGGTCTGATCTAAATAACAGAGGTTAACGGCTGGAGGCTTTATTGTGATAATCCCATGACACCCTATATCCATAGAAATAAGAACTATCTTCGCCAACAGATGGCGGCCACTCCGTCAGTATGACTCGATCATGGGCTGATGCAATGGAGTTTTTGTTAATATTAAGCTCTAATTAAATATATAGACATACTTCAGATAAAACTTGGGACAAAATACAGGACTATTTATTATAAAAATAATCTTCAGAAATTGAAAACATATTAGAATATTTTTTTTAGCATTACATCTTACTACCCATTTAGGCTATACGCTTCTGTACTTATTACGCTAATGGTTTTAGGGAGTAGGAAGGTAATGGCTTAGGGAGAAGGAAGGTAATGTTTAGAGGACGTGTACCGCATTTGAGTGGAAGGAAAATGGAAAACAATTTAGGAAAAACCACCCTTAGTACATCAAATCGAGATTATAACCTAGATTTACCCTTCATCAGGAGTCTAGTTTACTGTGAGAGTAGTTCACTAGACTTTAAATTAATTGGTGCTAAATAAACAATCACAAATATATTGTTAGCTATAACTAAATTTTAACTAAACTTTCTCTAGGTGTGTAAAACACCATAATTCGTTATAATCGTCACAGAGCTAGTAAACTGATTTTGATATATTTGTATTCAATTTCAGGAAGTGTAAGAAACATTTTAAAACTCTTGCTGTTAAAATATTTATATCTTATCGTTATTTTTTAAGTGAAAATATGTAAATTTTTTTTTTTTTTTTTAATCCAGCGTTAAGTTTGTTTGCTGCTTAATGTTCCGACGCAAAATATTCTGGTGTATAAAAAAAGTTGGGGGTGTAAAAAGGACTAGTAAAAATAAGGGACAACGTTGAATAAATTAATGTAAGCTGATGTGGGGGGTTAAGTGATAAGAAAGAAGAAAATAGATGCACGAAGAGTGAGAGAATGAGAGAAAGAAGAGCAGTATAGAGGAAGAAATGCAAAAAAAAAAAAAGAAAACACATAAGACGTATGAAAAATTGTTTGTGAAAATGACCCTGGATCTATGATTTTAACAAACAAAAAAATGTGGGAAAAAGTGAGCTGTTATGGTAGAAAGAGTTTGTTGGGAGGGGGGGGGGTTGGGAGAGGAATGATAGTTGGGGAGTACTAGAACGCTGTACGGAATTTTAGGAGGGGCTAGGAAAGGGGGTAGGGTTCTCAGTCAACGTTATGTCATCGTAATGTCCCAGTGTGGGGGGTCATTTGTACACCTTAACACAAGGGTATATTTTCATGTACAGTCTTTAAAAAAATGTTAGTAAATTTAATTCATCGTCACAGTAAAATTTATATAAGCTTGACTTTAATATTAAATATTAGTCGTAGGTTTAAGATAAGTGGATAGCCCCCAAATCGTACTAAAATAAAGATAAAACTATATTATTTTCATAAAATTACTTCTCAAAACGGTGTCCGAACGAGCTAAAGAGTAGAGATTCGCGATGATCTAGGTAGCTGTAATTCAAAGTTAAAATCCCCGCGTGGTGCGAATAATGGGGACTACCCACCTGTGATTTTATTGTTTCTTTTCCTCATTATCTTCACGCCAAATCGGGAACATTTCCTATAAATTATCCTTCTCAATGCTATCCCTTGGATTAAGTGGCTTTATTTCTTAGCATCACGTCTTACGACCCATCCTGGCTATACGCTTATGTTCTAATTATGTTAATGTGTTAGGGATAAGTAGGTTAAATTTAGAGGAAGCGTAACCGCATTTGCGTGGAGAGTGGGAAGCAATTTAAGAAAACCTCCCTTAGTACACCCGACCGGGATTGAACAACGAGCTTCACATCATCAGCAGTCTAGTCTATTGCGAGAATAGCATCTTAGACCATGTGGTCACCGAAGTGTGTTAAATAATTATTATTATTATTAATTTGTTCAAGGTGGACTTTGAGAAATAAAATATTTCTGGCCCTAAGTGCTCTTTTTTTAAAATTAAAATGGAGCCTTCATAATGCTGCTTAATTTTTTATTACCAAGCCTTCATTTATATCGGCTAGTAACATTAGTTTATCTCTTAGGAAGTAAATAAAAAAAGTTCAAAGCAAATAACCAATTAGAATAAAAATAAACAAATCATTACGTGTGTTATTATATATTCAAATTCATTAAACTTCTGGCTTCGCACTTTGACTATTTAGTAAACATTTCTTTGCACAATCTCCTTTTAAGTGATTTTGTTCAACGTTAAAATTAGAATCCATTGCAGCCGAAATTCAATTCTAAGACACTCAAAAGTGGATTTTCTGGTGTAGAACACTACGACATTCTTATTTTGGTTTGATTTTCAATAAGTACCTAGTCTCGGAGGGTGTACGCCTTTAAATCCAATCAATTAAAATATATCTAGAGCCTTTATCTGAAGATTAATATAAATCAGATCTCATGCACAGTTCTAAAACGTTAGCCCATAGTTAAGAAAATACTTTTAACTAATGAAACATTTCAATAGCACCTGCTTCGGTGACCGCATGGTCTAGGGCACTAATTTCGCAATAAAATAGACTGCCGAAGAAAAAGAGATTAGGGTTAAATCCAGGTTGGGTGCACATAGGGTAGTTTTGACTAAATGGTTTTACACTTTCTCTCCACGCATATGCCGGTGCACCTCCTTTAAATTAAGCTTTCCTAATCTCCATCACATTAGTGTAATTAGTAAATAGGCGTATAGCCCGAACGGTTAGTAAAATGATGCTCAAACAAACAAAAAATCTTTCATGGCAAAAGAGAACTATAATTATTTTGTGTGTGTTGGTTTTACAAGCACGTGGCTCTGTTTCGAATATCGAGCAAATAATATATTATTCATATAATATGTTTAACTAATTTTCTCAACGGACTGTGGCTCATTATTATGTTTTCAGCTTAGAATGGACGCAGGGAAAAAAATTCTAGTTCCAAGATACATGATGCTCGATTTATTTTCATAATTCTAACCACCAACAAACTCGACACACACACCGAAGGGGGACGAAATAAAAAAAAAAGTCAACATCGGTATGAAAAGTTGACGAAAAATGAGAAAAAATTAACAACGAAGGAGGGCAAAAAAAGTTTTTGGGGGATATGAGTAAAGGATATATATCAGTATGTGACACAGAGAATTAGATATAAAATAAGGTTAAGTAGCATCAACCAAACAACTACTACTAAAAAAAAAAGTTATGTATTGTGCGCACACAAACGCAAATGCGGATGAAAAATTAGTTTTCAAGGATTGATGATTATGTTTGCGTTGCGAGAAGGAAAAAAAAACTGGGCTTGGGAAGGAAGATTTGTCAGTGGTTCCAAGCCGACAAACAGAACCTAATGACGTCATCAAGGCAACGCCATCACAACATTGTTATATCTCGGTTTGATAAACATCGCTACAAAGTGTTTACCTTCTAAATATTAACATTAGTTTTAAATAGGTTTTTTTTTCAGTGAGACTAGATTCTTACGAATAAATTACTTTTTTTTATGAGCTTTTTGGTTTTTTTACACAAGTTATCATAACTGTAAAGTCATACTTTGTATCTATTTTCACACCATTTTATACTGTTACAAAATTTTTATTAATTATTTCGGAAAGATTAAACCGTTCTTTTAGTCCATAATAATTAATTTGTGTTTTTTTGAGTGCAGTATTATAGTAGAATTTTTGTTAGAAGATAACATTCAAACTTTATTTGCGGTCAACATATATAATATTTTTTGTCAATATGTTATTAATGTTATTTTATAGGTATATTTATGATATGCTATATTAAAAGCACTTAGTATCCGATGATATACACACGTTCATCACAGACTATGCCTTAAAATGTGAGTAAAGGGTGACCCTGAACACTGGATGATACTTGGATAGTTACGTGTTAGAGCATTAACGCTCTAGGCAAAGATTCTAGGACCAATTTCAGTGTCCATGTGTCATTTATCAATCTATTTGAATATGATTCAGATACGTCTGATAATCTTAGTTATAATCATTCATCCCCGAGCTTCACCTATTATTTAAATTTAACTGTATAACGTTGCTTTCTTCCATAATTATATTGTTTTTTTATTGTAAGCCATAGTAAAGTAAAATTTTGGCAGGAAAAACGTTTAATAAAATATAAACATTTTTTGTTGCGAATAACATTGATAATATTTTACTATGCTATTTGTGTTATTTTATAGGTAGGCCTATTGATAATATCTATCAAAAGTGACAGAGACATGCCACATTGGTTACTTCTGAATACGTGAAAGTACATACATGTAGTAGCTTTTCTAAACGTCGGACAACTCCTTTCAAAACTTTGGTGACCGAGCGGTTTAGCGGTAAGGTGTTGG
The DNA here is from genome assembly GCA_901482245.1 of Timema douglasi. Lineage (NCBI taxonomy): Eukaryota > Metazoa > Arthropoda > Insecta > Phasmatodea > Timematidae > Timema > Timema douglasi. The sequence goes on along the minus strand of CABEEJ010003446.1, from coordinate 4,373 downwards.
ACTTATGTGCTGGGGATCCGGGGTTCAATCCTCGGTCCCGGCACATATTTATCTTATTGCCAAACCCTTCCTTCACCTTTCACAAGACGTGTATTAATCACAACTTGTGAATGTGAGGAATGCCAGGCCTCCACCGTGGTTCGGAGCCCACGTTAAACTGTAGGTCCTCCCTTTCATCTTACAATCACCCTACCATTACACATTAACATAGGTGCGTATAACCTGAACATGTAGTAAGATGTGGTGCTAATAATAATAATAATAATAATCCTTAAAATCTTGAGTGGTGTTAAAAGAAGAGGGAGTATTACGGTAGAGAAAGTGGGGGTGTTGACGTACGATGAGTTAGGAGTAGCCGTCAAAAATCACGACGAAGGGCCGAGAGATCGAACTGTTGGCTTAACGGTGAACAGATTTTGCAACGACCAAATTGATAAATTAAAACTCATACCAATAATAAATAGTCGAATTTATTTGAATTTTATTAGGACGGTAACTTTAAAATATCAGAATGGTTAGGAACGTAAAATATCCCTAACCTAGCTTTTATATTTATTGCATTATTTCAGTAAAGTCTCACATTAGAGCAAATTACACGCACACACATAATTGATAAATATTATTTGAAATGTTGTGGAATATTATTATTCTATTATTTTTAATAATTCCAGATGATTAATTTTTTATCCTCCCATTAATAAATATAATATTTTAATGACTTATTAATATTTATATCAAAAAGTTCAAATTTCAACATATTTTTTAACGACATTAATAGTTATACCTGCAAAACGCCCTTTTTTTTTTTAATGTTACGGAACTCCACACGAACTTTCTCGCTCTATTGTTTAGAAATCGAAATATTTACTCAAAATTCGTAATATAATATACACTAGCAAACCCGAAAACAAATTGTGCTAGACATACGTAAGACTTTTTTATTTATGGATTTAAATTTCATAATCTTATTTTTAAAGAATTAAAGTCTTCATTTGTACATTTGGACCAATAAAAAAATAACGATATTGGGTCCCCGAAGGCCAATATTTTGTTTTAAAATCTTGAATTCCGCTTAAAATTTTCGTCATTTTACTAAGGGATGCACATCTTATGGTTATCGGATTTATATTACATTTCTCTTTTATAAATTTTGATCAATAAAATAGGTAATGATTGACTATGGAGTCTAAACTGAGAGAGATAGAATCGTTATAACCGATTACGAGAAAATGGTTTTTTTCTCTTTTCATCCTCTAAATAAGCTGCTATTAATTTTAGGGTTAGACAGACAAACAGACAGACGGCGTTGAATAAACCACTTTTTTAAGGTTCGGGGGTAATGAAACGTTGACATCCATCAACATCTCGGGCTAGATTTATTTGACGGTTATAATGCTTTACCTTAAAGTGTTGTCAAAGTTAAAAGAAAAATATATTTGTGTATAGATTGAAAACTTTTGGTTTTATAAAAATATTTTTCAAGTAAAAGTTGTTTATTATAAATAAATCCACATGTATGCAATGATAAGTAGCTTCATATCTCAAGGACTTACGGAAATAAAATTAAAAATTTTAATTTTCGCATCAGACCGGAACTCTTAAAGTCATTTTGACGAGAAGTTAAGGTGGCCATTTGATTATTTGTAATATTGATCAAAGCTTAGAAATTAAATCTAATCAATATCGTTAAAGGTGATTTTGATAAAATCGATTTTTTTTCTCTTTCCACCTTTAAGGAAACTACCCTTAATTTTAAGGTTGGATATCCAATTCTGAAAACTTCTCGGAGTAGAATCATGAAAACCCTATATACCAAGTTTTAACCCAATCGGTAAAATAGTTTAGGCTCTAACCCGAGGTAGAGACTGACAGAAAGATGGACAGACAGACGGCATTGCGAAAACCACTTTTTAGGGATGGTTGAGGGGGGAGGGGGTGGGAGGTTCATTAGACGTCGACATACATCAATATCTTGATCTCAATTTATATTTAAATGCGACTATAACCGCATTTAGGAACTATGATGGCTTGGTTACCTAATACATTTTGATATTTAATTAGATAGTGTTATTATTATTATTATTATTATTATTATTATTATTATTATTATTATTATTATTATTAGGACCGCGTCTTGCTACCCGTTCGGGTTATACGCACTTACGCTAATGTGCAATGGTAGGGTGATTGTGAGATTAAATGGAGGACCTACAGTTTAACGTGTACATTCACAAGATGTCTTGTCAGAGGTGAAGGAAGGGTTTGGTAATCAGATAAATCTGTGTCGGGACCGAGGATTGAACCCTGGCCTCCAGCATAGAAGTCCGACACCTTACCCCTAGACCGCCAGGTCATCAATATATAGTGTTAATATTATATGATTTTCTGGTGTATAATAGTTTGAAAAAATTACGTATCGCACAGTTTTTGTACAAAATTGATTAAATAAAAGTAACCTAAATTATTTTGTAGAGTTTTTTCGCTGGAAACTTTTTAAAAAAAATCCCAGAGCTCTATTATCAGTGACGCGATTTAATTTAGCACATATAAGCGCGGAGGATTGACGCCGTGTAAAAGCTAGTGACCACAACTTGTGATTGTTAGAGACATATCTATCTACTAACACACAACATATCATCACTTATCACACTAGAGCCAGTGAGTAGTAGCGGTCCGGCAGAGAGGCGGGGGACTGGCGGGGATGCGGTAAAGAGCTTGAATACCATCACACCAACGCCATAAAAAGTGATGAGTGGTGGGAATGATAGTCAAAAGCCTATAGGCTCTAACTGACCGGTTGAAGAGGAAGAGAGGAGAGGCGAGAGGAGGTGTGTGAAGGACGTAAAAAAAAAATTGTATTAAAAAAATAGGTTTCCCGCGTGTGAGTGAACGTAAATAATGTGTTTATGAGAGATTTGCAAAACGCGACAGCTGCCCATTCATGTGAGCTATGGAGGGGGGAAGAGAGGGTGGAGGGATGGGTTATCAAAGGTGCCGTGGCTTTAGAGCATTCAATTTTATTCAATTCTCTTTTTTTTATATATATGTATATGTATATTTACAGGCCTATCACTGGTGAGCACTGGTTTTCTAAAACTGACACATTGCTTTGGATAACATTTGTGGAAATATTGGCGGTATCCTAGAAAAAGTAAATTTATCGTAAAGTTACAATGCCTTAAAATATGAAAATAGGTAGAGATTTGAAAACAATAATGATGAAATGTCTATCAATCTACATACATATTTTATATTATATTATTTTTAATGGAGAAATATATTTTTTATACTAGGGAATAATGTGTGTGTTATGATTCTGACAAGAGGAACTTTTATAAATCTTAAACATAAACTGTACATGGCTTGGTTCTAAGTCCAGACATAAATTGGTGTAGTCCCTGACGTAATGTTTTATTCAAGGGTACGATTGTTCCTTAAGCGTTTGAATGCAAGTTAGGTGAAACTTTTTATTTTAACCCGTTTCCTGAGATTTAGATCTATAAATTGAGCCACTTCCAGCCAAGTTACACAATTTCTGAATAGATAATAAAATTCTTTCAAAATTGTATATATATATATATATATTAATATGTGTATCAAAATATATTGTATATATTGTATACCTGTATAGAATATATATATATATATTAATATATGTAGCAAAATATATTTATCTCTCTTTCTTATTATATCAGTAAGGTAAAATAACTATGACGACCAACATATATTTAATAAGCCCTATAGCTTTATTGGTTGTATTTTTAACACAGAGACTATTAACAGCTTAATCTAAGGATCAAGAATAGTTTTAGAGTGGGTTATCATCAATTAACATGATGAGAGTATGGTAAAGCCACGATGAAAGTGCACATGTGTAAAACTACTCCCAGAACAGTCGGACAAGATTTGGACAACAACCGGCCTATTATCGGAATTCCTGTCTATTGGAAGCGAGACATCGCATACTGAGTGACAATCGTTTCGGGGTTTAGTAGGTTTAGGAAACTTAGTGCACTTAAATCCATGAGTATTTTATGTATTAAAATCCATGAATTTATTAATAACCAGGCTAACTAAAAATATATATATATATATATATATATTTAAATATATTCCAAATGCAAAGCTTTAATAAAGATCAAATAAATAAATGATATGACACAATCACACAAAATTTCTCATATTGTGTGTTATAACTTTGAAGAAAATGTTAAAAAATAGTTTTTCAGTAAATACGCTTAAGTAAATTCTTCTCGTAAAAACAAACAGCTCATATTGATAATCATAATAAACTATTATTATTATTAGCACCGCGTCTTACTACCCGTTCGGGTTATACGCACTTACGCTAATGTGTAATGGTAGGGTGATTG
>CABEEJ010003445.1:56633-82539 GCA_901482245.1 Timema douglasi | reverse complement strand
CTCATTACATGCCCATACTATCTCAGTCTTGCTTCCTCTACTATCTCATGTACTCCCTGTTAACTTCATTCCTAATCCTGTTTCTCCTCATGACAACTAACATGCTCCTCATAAACTTCGTTACCATGGCCTCCACTTTCCCAGTCTCTTACACCCAATTTCCATTGGAGAAATGCCTAAATGATTTACTATTTTATATGGCTTATAGGATTAATTTATCTATACTATTTGTGTTATTCATTTGGTAGGAAATAATTTTTACTATCTATTTTGTAGTGAGAATAGTTTATTTCAACAACTAAGAGTTCTGATGCCTAAGTGTGTGTGTGTGTGTGTGTGTGTGTGTGTGTGGGTGTGAGCAGTGGCGTAACCAGGGGGGGTTGTGGGATTAACCCTCCCCCTCCATCCAGTGATTTGAAAAAATAAAACAAATATATAAAAAAAATTAAACCTGCCCATTATTAATAATCCCTCAAATTATGCATAATATAATGCAGCATTGTGAATTGTTCAGTGTTTAAGTAGGGTAAAGAAATAAATAATTTGGGAAGATACTGATGCATCATCACCAGCAGATTAACAGTGAACCATACAAAATTAGTATTTTTTTTAATTACTCCACAGGTGTTAGCAAAGGTTCTCTCTTTGAGCTTGCCACTTTGCCGAGCATTGTGACTCGAGGCTGTAGATCTTCTATCTGCCATCAACATGGTAAATCGGCTCAAGGGAAAATTCCAAGAAATAAGAACAAACACTGAAATTGAGTTTTCAGCTATTTACGAATCAGCTAAAACACTTGCTGAATTGTTTGGTTCAAATCTTGTCACACTAAATAATATTTACCAAACAAATAGAGGTTTAATGCAAAAGTATATTCTGATGAGGCTTACTTCAGAGCTGCAATTTTTTTTTGCAGTTTTTTAATCATTTTTTCAGTCAATTAAAAACTCATTTCATGAACCATCAAGAAGTGCTTGTCAGTTTTATGTGCCTGATGCCAAAAGAAGAATCGGTTATCACTGGAGTAGAGAAGGAACAGATGGAAAAGGTGGTTGCTTTTTTACGGGCAATATTTTCAGTGTAGTGATATGTTAGTAATTGGTGAGCTTTACATGTGGCACAAAAAAGTGAATGAGTTGAAAATGAATTAAGAAAGGATATGTACTTATTAATGTTGTCTGCAATGAATAAATATTCCCATTGATCAGTACATTGCTGAAAATCTTAGTAACCTTGCCATTGTCAACAAGCACCAGTAAAATATCTTTCTCAACTCTTCGAGGATTAAAAGCAGACTTGAGAAATACAACAGGGCAGCAAAGGCTGAATGGCCTAGCGATGTTAAATATACATCGAGAAATAAGCATTTTTCCAGACAAAGTTTTAGATGAACTGGCAAAATCACCTTGTTGATTGGAATTCAGACTAAATTAATGTTGTAATTGGACACTGCCCTTAAGTTAGTTTGCTGTTAAACCATACAATGTTTCTTTTGCATTCTACAATAAAACAAAATTGTTTTTAAATGAACTTGTATTGTGTTAGTCTAATCCTATTTCAGGGCTTTAGTTTTAACTGACTTGTAAGCCGATTATTTATTATAATCGTAAATCGTCACTTAGGCACTCAAAAATGAAACCTTCCTTTTGACTGGTGTAGTCTCCTCTCGGGGCTGACCCCCCCTCCCCATTCATCAATCCTAGTTAGGCCTATGTGTGTGAGACTGGGGTACAAACTGTATTGTCTGTTTATTCTAGGGTGACCTGGTGGCCTAGAGGTAAGGTGTCAGACTTCTGTGCTGGCGGCCGGGGTTCAATCCTCGGTCCCGGCATAGATTTATCTGATTACCAAACCCTTCCTTCATCTCTGACAAGACATCTTGTGAATGTGGGGAATGCCAGGCCTCCACCGTGGTTCGGATCCCACGTTAAACTGTAGGTCCTCCATTTCATCTCACAATCACCCTACCATTACACATTAGCTTAAGTGTGTATGACCCGAACAGGTAGTTAGACACGGTGCTAATAATAATAATGTTTATTCTAGTGGGTTGGCATCTCCCGATGAGAGTAAAGGTCTAATGAACGCAGCTAAGATAGCTCTCATCGTCGCTCTTGCCATAGCCATCACAGTTGCTGTGGCCTTACTGTGGAAAATTTGCAGGTAAAACATCTTATCTAAGTGAAACAAATAGCCGAAACTATTGTTAATGCATTTTATTGAGGATAACACCTCTTAGATATCATATTATGAAAATTGAAAAATGACGCCTGAATACGGGAATCGAACCCGGGACCTTCGGCTTAGTACGCCACTGATCTTACCACTGAGCTATCCAGGATTCGTCCCGTGCCCATGGTCATTCTTCACTCATAGTTTAAGGCAGAGTCTAAGATGGACGTGCGGAAGTCGTCAGCTTATAAACATGTGATTATATAAGATCACAGCCATCAGACAACGCAGCCATTAACGACTCGGTAGTTGTCATTTTGCAGCCATTATACAATTATATATAATTGTACAGGATTGCATATATTAATGAAACAAATAGCCGAAACTATTGTTAATGCATTTCAGTGAGGATAACACTACCTTAGATATCATATTCTGAAAATTGAAAAATGTTCTACCTTTCTATACCAATTTATTTTTAATCTTCCTGCTGTGTTTTTTGTTTACTCTTTTAGGAAGTTGCGTTGTGCACGTTTAACACTCCCACCCGATCAGTTCCGATATAATAAAACCTAGGTCGAGGGGGGCGGTAACAATTGGTTTTATTCAAGAGGCAGCCTCATTACCACTTTGTCCAGTGGCAGAAATGTAAAGCGTGAACTGTTTTCTTCTTTTCATTGTAACAGCAATTTTGTGTTTGTTTCCTTTTGTTATGTGTTCTATCCACCTTTTCCTGTTCAGCGCCTTAGTTCAATCGGTAGCGTGTCTCTAGTGAGTTAACGGGGGGTTCAATTCCCGGTGTGGCTGAAAAATGTATCATTGGCGAAATGTGGGTTTACCCTTTCACAGTGATGAATTACTGGACTGGGGACTGGATGTTGTGCTTGTCCTAGTCTAAAGTTAGATTATAAGTCATATGAAACTATGACATAGGAAAAATATATGGCTTGAATAAAAAAACTGTACCCGGGCCACAGGTTGGAAACAGTAATGGATGTAGAAAAATATCTACCTTTCCTGTACCTTCTTCCAAATACAACAAGTTAAACATAACTTCCGATTTCAACCTTAGTTTTTATATCTCTGCTTTGTTTGTTTCCATCAAGGTCTAACCCATCCATACGACCAGATCGGCTCCCTTCCTTACTGAGTTGAGTGTTTGTACACGTTTTTTTTTCTTTCAAATAGGTACTTATCTCATATAGAAAATAAAGTGCACTATGCAGGGTTTTTTAATGGGGAATTCAGGAAGAATACATCACCCAATGTAATATGTACCAGTGAACAAGATTGGGAACTAGTTCATGAATGGATCACAAAGTCTAGAAAACCACCCAACCTAATTGTTCATTAACCATTTTATATTTTAAAACCTTGCCACACAACCTGCCACCTACATAAAATATCAGAATCCAAAGGATTTTTTTTAATCCACTAGGGAAGTTTTCATCCTTCAACAATTAAGTTGGCCCCATTGAAATCAACTTCCTATTTAATTCACTACCTTCTGAAGAAGACGCCATGTGGCATCAAAATATTGAAGTAGTCTGTAAATGAGAATATATTTAAAAAATATATATTTGCGCTTTATTTCTACAATTCTATAATAAATAAACCATTTAAAATCAAAATAACATGACAAAAATTGTAGCGTAACATCATTTTAAAATAAATGTAAAGTTTGTTAGGATATTCCTGTTTTTTTTGTGTCCTACCTGGTAACACAACATACAGAAATGCGTACAGAAATATGCTGCATGTTCTAGATTTTAACTATGATCTAAATAATGTTAGTTTATGAAAGAAAAAAAAATCTTAAAAATGATTTGAGGTGGGACCATGACAATCCATTAACAAACACCCAAAAGTGGAAAAACAGTTGACAGGAAATCAAACACAAATGTGTGTGTGTGTGTGTGTGTAGGATGGGCGGTGCCAGATTTAAGTTGGAGCTATCTGGCCGATTGTCCCAAGGGCTCCACAAACAAGGAATCCCACAAGAAATAAAACATTAAATCTAATTTTCTATTGTAGATACCTTCTTGTTTTGTGTCTACAATAATTTTTTTAGCATCGTGTCTTACTACCCATTCGGGTTGTATGCCTATTTACTAATTACACTTATGGGTTAGGAAGAAGAAAAGTTTAATTGATAGGAAGTGCAACTGCATTTGCGTGGAAGGAAAGTGGAAAACAATTTAGTTAAAACCACCCTCAGTGCACCCGACATGGATCGAACCCCGATCTCCTAGTCTTTGGCAGTCTAGTACAACACGAGAGTGGAGCACGTTAGATAACGCGACCACCGAAGTGGGTTACAATAATGTTCTTTCTATATAAAATAATTAGGTAAAAAAAATGTTTTTTTAAGGAAATCTTTAACAAATGTACTTCTTTTAGTTTGTAATTATTACAGATGTGTAAAATAAAACAGTTGCTTGGTTTTCACCTTTCCTCAGACACACTATGATGTTTACAAGGGTTTACAAGGTCCCCTCACCCCTCTGTATGACGCCCTCGAGCCCAATGGTAAATCCGGCTCTTGAGGATGTGGGTTAGAAATATTGCAGTTATCTTATAATAAAGATTTAATAGCTATTACCTGTTCCTCTACACGGGTGTTGTTGACAGGAAGCGTCGCCTAGACCCAGCTTGGAGCTCACAAGGTGCTAACAATCGCTCTAATAGTCTCAACTCTCTGCAGAGGTATGTGTTAACGAGGCTGCGAGACCGCCCGCCGATGTACGACGATAACACGTACATAGTGCTTGAGAAGCCGCCTCCTTACCACGTAGTAATGGCTGAAAACATATTAGTAAGTACTCGTGTCGCATGGGTTTTNAAAGGGGGGGGGGGGGGGGACTTTAGAAAAATTGGATATGAAAAAAAACTAAGGTCATAATCATAAACATGCAGTTTCCTGCCACTGGCGGGGTTCTCTATCTCGAACATAAGCCTCTACATTTACTTGTCTTCCTCCACGCCAGCCCAATCCTCTCCTCTCTCCACTCTCTCTTTATCCACCTGTCCCTCTTGGCCTCCTGCCCGCCACCTCCATTCCGAGCATCCTCCTTGGAATCCTCTCCTCTTCCATCCTCTTCATATGTCCTTACCACCTCAATCTCCCTTCACTCTCTCCTATCCTTTCATTCCTCACTCTGTCCAAATAACTTAATATCCCTTTATGATGACTCAAATACATCTTAGAAACTATGGTATTTATTAAATATTTACTGAGAGACAAGATTCTTATTGAAAACTAACCTATAACCCATTAGAGCAAAAAAAAATCACTAGTTTAATTCACATTTCTAATTTTTAAAGAACGTAATACATGGAATATTATTAATAAAGTATATTTATAATCTCTTGCATGGCAATACTGTACGAAGATAATGATATTATTAAAGTTTACTAGGCTCAATACAGTCAACGAAAAATACTAGATGGGTGACCTGGTGGTCTAGGGGGTAAGATGTCGAACTTGTGTTCTGGGGTTCAATCCTCGGTCACGGCACAGATGTATCTGATTGCCAAACCCTTCCTTCACCTCTGACAAGACATCTTGTGAATGTGAGGAATGCCAGGCCTCCACCGTGGTTCGGATCTCACGTTAAACTGTAGGTCCTCCATTTTCATCTCACAATTACCCTACCATTACACATTTGATTAAGTGCATATAACCCGGACGGGTTAATACTAATAATAATAATTTATGGTAGAAATGCCAACAAGTAGTGTGAAGTTTGATGGTGTTATCACCAAATTGATTTAAATAAATACATATATTTCTAATCAATTTGGTGATAACACCATCAAACTTCACACTACTTGTTGGCATTTCTACCATATATTATTATTATTATTATATATAATACTAAGCTTATATTACAATAGTAAAATTTTGGAAGAAAATCAAGGGAACAAACCAGTTCTTGTTACAAACCATATGAACTGTCAAGATTTCACTCTCATATTTTGTGTTGTGCTGGAGATACGCACCAATATTTCCTCTACTAGGAAAAACCAATTTCCATAAAATGTGGCATTTTACCTGTTCTTGTACTAGACCCTTTAATTTACCTTGAATGTTCCAAGCAATTTCAATCAGAGTTGAAACATGTCCTTCCAATTGGTATGAAAGTTTATATCATATAATTTTACAAGCTTTCTTTAGATACGCGACAGTAATATTGTAGTAACTCCATACAAAAAAAACTAACATACTATAGCTATTTTTAAGCTAGATTCACAAATGTGTATTAATAAAATAATCACAAACAAAAATACAAGGGTAGTACATAATGTTTTGCTTACAATGTACCGTTTTGTATTATAGTCGGGTGCCGTTCCTCCGTGGACCAATCAGCAAGCCCCATACATAATACCCAACGAGGGAACTACGAACGCAGCATTCACAGCAGGCAACGAAACAAACGAGCTTAGTTTGCCGAGGAATTCGACGGAGGAAGAACATTTACACTATCTCCCACATAATACAGGAAATCACTCTCACCATCAGTTCGACAGGGAAACAACCCCGAGTAGTGCTTCGAGTGGACGCTTTTTTGATCCTCGACCAAGGCCGCTAACTATCCAATCACACGTCAAAGAGTGTTTATAACGACAGTACCCTTCTTTCGTATTCCGAAGCCTGTCAGCAGGTAGCTCTGAACACTTGCTGTACTCGAATTCGTGAGAGGATTATAATTAACGGTGTTATGTATTCTCCCCCAACACAACCAACACAAGGTCTGAATGATGGTGTATGTGACAATAATATATGCTCAGAGGTAGAAAGATTTGCAATTGAATCAGGTGTGTCAAATAAACTTGACGAAGACTGTATAAATGTAACAGGTCATGATGTCTCTATAGTGTTGGACCATTCACCAACACTCGCAGCTTTGAACACGAGCATTCAGAGCCTAAAACTACTTAGCTAACAATGGGCCGTATTAGAAAACATTAATGTCTGGTTTTTACTAGTCTTGGTAACATTATAGTTTGGCACCTTAGGTCAGTCGGAAGCGTGTCTGTCTACCAAGTTCGATTCACGGCATGGCCGAAAAATGTATCAATGGTGAAATGTGAGTTTCCACTTTCATAACGATTACTAAACGGCCGAGAGGCTGGAAGTTATGTCTGTTCTAGATTTAAGTTAGTTTATTAGTCGTGTGCTGGTATAATCAATTGGTTCAAAACGTGCACATTAAATACTTCAAATAAATGAAGAAAAAAAAATCTTATTTTTTTCTCGGTGATACTATTAAGAAAATTACTTTCATGTCATCTTTAAATCACAAAAAAAAGAAAGAAATGAACAATATAAAATCAGGTTAAGTGGGGATTGATGGAATGTCACCCTGATTGATCATCTGGCAATGAAAGTCGACTCATTTAACAAGGCTACTTTCTTATCATGTGCCCTGTAAAAAACAAACTTTTTGCAAAGTTATATAAAATTAGGATTGCGCACTTCAAAATCTAAAAGGTATAATGATTTACTAGTTGTTTGGCATAATAATAATAAGAAGAAGAAAAATAGAACTAGGACATTGATTTATCACTTAACTGAAATGTGAATTCACATTCTAGCTTTGCCAATAAAAAATATTGACAGCTAAACTCATAATAATAATCATGTTTTCAGCTTGTGGCCGGGTTAGTTTAGTAAAATGCCTCCATCTTCCTCTATTCTTCCTCAAATTTTTTCCATTTTTCTCCTCTCACTTGAACACACTGTTTTATTTGTTATTATTTAGCACCCCGTCTTACTACCCGTTCGGGTTATACGCTTTAAGTACTAATTAATTGCGCTAATGGGTTAGGAATTGGGAAGGGTGAATTAGAGGAAGTGAACCCGCATTTGCGTGGAGGGGGAGTGGAAAACCATTTAGGAAAAACAACCCCTAGTTCACCCGACCGAGATTCGAACCTTGATCTCCCCGTCCTCAGCGGTTGAGCTCAAAACGACTAGCGCGTTAGCCAACTACGCCACCGAGGCGGGTATTTGTTTTATCTGCATAGCTAAAATAATCAATTCATGGTGAATTATTTCCATTCCGAGCTGATATGTGCAATACAAGTTAATATTCGTGCAAGAAAATATTAAGTAATTAAATTGAAAGTTGTGATAACTTTATACGAATAAATTTAAATATTAAGAGCAATAATTGCGCAACAAACCATTTTCCAAGTAATTTTAGTGCATAAAGTTATATAAATACCCACAATATATTTTTGCAGGCATAAAACTAAGAAAAAAACATTCAAACTTCGAGATTACATAAATTTGATCTGGGTTCACTTTGAATTGAAAAAGGTGACTTAGCTCACCTTTAACGTGAATTAAATCAGATCTGATAAAATAATAATAGTTATGTGGGTGAAAAAATATTTCAAACTTTTGTTTTCTAAAATTCAGATTTAAAATAAAGTGAATTTGATTCATTTTTTAGGAATTCACTAAATATAACTTTCATAGTTGTATTTATATCAATTGACAAAAGAGTTCTTTTTCTACTACGTGACAAAAAAAACACAACAAAGAAGAATAAATAAAATAGAAATAAATATGAAAATTATGTCCTTCAAGAAATATTTATTTTCAACAACATGAATGATAATTTATAAATTGCTTTACTAAATGAGATGAAATAATAAAAAAAATCAATAAATACACTGAGTTAACATTAATTTTTATTATAATACAATATTTATTTTAATACCTCACTCAAACTGAAGTTGAAATACACGTAAAACTTACAGTGAACCACTCCTTAAGTTTGCGTTAAACAAAATAATGAAAATAATACAACAAAAAGTTTCTAAAGGTGGGGGAAGTAAAAAAAAAACTTTAGCTTGTATCACAGAACATGTATGGCATTCGTGGTTCATTTGCCAGCTAAACAAAACATAGTTAAAAGGAAATTCAAAATAACATTAAAATCATTCAATTAGCCAACTTAAAAAAAAACACTTCAAACTTGACAACTTCAGAAATTAACATTGTCAAATGTAGAGCCAAATATTTCAACCTAAAATTTCTTATGTGAAGATTTAACTAACATTGCAAACAGATTGTGTTAGTAAGAAAAAAAAATTATAAATGTTTTAAAAACTCAAAACTTTTGCCATGCCTAATTTTATAATATAATTCAATTTTTTTTAATAGTGGAAATGGGTTTAATACCACTGGAAAAGGGTTTAAAGAAAATTCTGGATTAATTTAAATACATAATTGATTTGACAATATTATAATAAAATATCTATTAGTTGTATTATAAGCTATATGAGAATTTATTGAATGGAAAAATGTATACATTTTAGCAATTAAATAAAAAGTTCAACACACTTGTTTCCCAGTGGTATTGATACAAACTAATGTACATATGTTTGTTTTTACACACAGAAATAAACCAATATTTAGTGAGCAGTATATTGGTAAAAAGGTTTGTGCAAATATTAATCATGTCAATGGATATTCTCGTGGAATAAAAAAACAAATATATGTGGGTACCGTTAAAGTCATATCGGACATGTGCAAAGCTTGAGAGCTATAAATATACACCTGGGAAAGTAAAATAAATCCCTATTCGTTATTATATTTCCTTCGAATCTCTAGAGCCAAAACTATAATGTAAAACTCAATACTAGAGTAAACTTTTTCACTTTTGAGTTTAGTTCAATTCTTGTTTGAAAAATGTTTTTTTAGGGTGGTGAAGTAATATAACTAAAGAAATATTTGTACTAGAAATATTTCAAGTTTCTGTATTAGATTCATTTTTAGCTCATAAGTACAAATTATTTTTTTTAAGATTTGTTTTATTTGTGAAAAAAATGGTGATACACAAAATCAGATTTTTAAATATTTCTAATATAACTGATTTTTTTAACATAACAAAAGCAAATATTGAAGAACTTTCTTGCTCTGAAATAATTTCTTAAAATAGAATAAATTAATGTAGCTTGGAATTTTATGTATAGAAAAACAAATTGAAAATTTAGAGTACTCCAATTTTTTGAATTTTGTAAAAATCTTTGAGCCTAGTTTGAGCAGCTATTAAATTTTTTAATCAAACTCAACTTTTTTAGGTACCTGCACACCCCTAGTCATCAAATGATTTACCTCATTTATCATCATATCAAATTAATGAAATGATTTATCTACGTATAAATGGGTGCGAGCGATATCCAATTTTTGAATTAGAAGCAAAGTTAAATCGAATAACACAAGATATTTCCGAAGACAACTATAAATTTGGATATTTAAACGAATGTTTTTAATGTTGTATAGAAATTATTTACTTTGCATAACTATATAATTTAGGTATTAAATATAACTTGCAAACTGCTAGTTTCTGAACGTAGTTAATATATTGTCTTAAAATGATAAATTAAGTTAGTATCTGGAAATGTTATTTGATTATTTTTATGCAAACATTAATTTGTGTTGGAAATAACTGTAAAAAATTTATATTAAATAAACATAAGTGTGTGTGTTTTAAGTTTAAATTTTTTTCTGCAAAGCTTCGTAATTGTTGAATACAGAAATTTTTTTTCACAAATTGAAGTTGAATCCAAGTCAAAGCCTTGCACAAACTCCCCCCCCCATTTCCCTGCCTATAAACATTAGTAGTTCTGTAGTATTTGAACAAACTATTTCCACGGCTACACCATATGCTATTTAAAACAAATTATTTTATGTTGGTATAATCCTGATTTCAGTTCCATTTCAAAATGCATTTAGAATATTTATTTATGAAGAACTCTCCTAGTTATTTAGAAAATGATCTATTCATTATATTTAAAAAAATGTATTTAATATTACCAGCAATACAAGAACATACAAAAAAAGTAAACCCAAAAAAATTATTAGTCATTAATTTATCCAAACTATTTTTATCGTCATCATTTCCTGACTCTTTAATCTTCGATTTTGTGTCCAGATTTTTAACTCTTTAACAATTCTTGCACATGCCTTTACAACTTAAGTGTGTTAAAAGTAAAATTATTTTTTTAACAACATTTTTACACAACCTTTAAAAGCTACTTTGTATAAATAGTTGTAATTCACTTTAATCAAAAAGATTTGATAAACTTGATTAGTTCGGATACAATTCAATTTTTTTCATTTATTAAAAATTTTAGCTCAGATATATTGCAATTGAAAGTGTACTAGTTTATTGCAATTGAAAGTAATCAAAAACAAATTTTAAGCACTGTGATTGCTAATGAATCAATAATTCTATATTTGGAGATCGGGAAAGTGGAAAATATATATGGATTGCACGATAAAAAATCTACACTTGTCATACTTATGACTGCCAAGAGACTTATTATGTTTGTCATATCTGACCAGTCGTTCTTGTTTAGTCCGTATAAAAAAATTAGAGAGTTTAAGGAGGTTTTCTTTATGCAGCAATATTAGTTGGTATTTGAAAATACATTCACACTTCCATTTTATGGCTTCATTAATTGAATTTCGGAACTAAAATTATATTTGGGGATATTTTTCACATCTTAAGTAATGAACAAAATGATTCAATGAAAAAAATGAAAAGATGAAAAGCATTAACATTAAACAAAAAATAACATCACTAACAGTAAAACTACAAGCATAAGGTTATTTGAACACAAACAACTTAGGAGATCAATTCAAACATAAAATATATATAACACACAAGAATTCTTCAAAACCATACTGTGAGAACAGCAACATAAACAAAACTGATTTGCGTTTATTGATAGACATGACTTTGACTATTCCATGCTACTTTTCGATTAACTGTTTTCTCTGAGGTAAGAATGGAACCTTCACATTAAAGTTAGTTAATAGGGTACTTTGCAGAAAGCATTCCTTTGTTGTTGCTTTTGCTTTACTATTTTAACCAATCTATTTATTACCAGATGTCTGATAATTAATTTTATTATCATACATTTAGTAAACTCGAGTGGATTTTTTATTTTATTTTTATTTAAACATTTACTTTGAATTTGACAATTTCCTAAATAAAATTATAACTACCGTACATACCTACATTAAAAAATAACTGAAATTTTACTAGTAAAATTCTGTACCAGTTTAATTCATTTACACAATACATTCTTATCATTCGTATTTATTAAACATCAATATAAACAAAATTCATCAAATGCAAAATAATCCGGACAAAATTATTCACAAACCAGACAACTGAATTTGTAACTTTGGTTACTTTCAAAAATGTCTAAATTTAAAGTGTACATACAATATATCTAACAACACGCTCTTTGGCCTGGAATTTCCATTTGAGAAGAAAAGACCATGAAAAGTTATTCTTGTAGGACACCAACATAAGACAATAAGACTTTTAAGCGATAGCCCAATATAGATTCTCACAGCGGAACTTTGGCTAAAATATTGAGGTAGGTCAAATGTAATTTCAAGGAAAGTATTAGTTTGAAATGTAACCATATAAACAGCACTTTAATTAAAATAAGAATATGAAACGTCAGAAACAATTAAAACATACAGTATTACTCTTTAAAACAATTTATTAAAATTAATATACTTGGGTAAAATTTTTCAGAGCACAATTTATTGTTCATAGAATCACTATATATTGTATGTCCATAGTAGACATTTGTAAAAAGAAAAAAAGAAAACAAAAAAAAGACTTCTTTAATCACAGATTAAATATACATAATCATAAGGTAAACCTCTTATCACTTTATGAGGTAAATGTATTATATTTGGGAGAAGGTATAGGAAAGGTGGCTAATAAGTAATAGCATATAAAAGGAACAAACACAATAAGACTTTTACAATGAAATGGATCAGAGTTTAGATTATACATTGCTGCCACTTTGAGAGAGAAAAATCTGATCCTTATAGACCAAATCTCAATCTAGGTTCCATGCTATGGAAACTCATAAGGAAGGCTTATGAAATAATGCAACTCAACTTCCTAAACGAGAAAACCAAAAATAACAAAAACGAGAAAATTGAGATTGGCCGGGAATGATATTGTGTTTGTTCCTTTTTAATTCATCGCTCTCTTTTTTCTGTACCTTCTTCTATATAAAAAAAAAAACCATGATGGTTCAGATTTGCTTCAAAGATTTCAGCCCCAAATCTATGTTAGTCGTTGAAAATTTTCTAGGCCACCCTCTTCTTCTCTCTTCATCATAAATGCATTTTTCAGCGATAGTTAAAAGCGTTCGGATTAAAATATGGAGAGTAACAGACAAAATAGGTTTATACTTTTATTTATTTCATCTAAATTAGTTACCTGTGGTAAATGTTAACAACCAGGATGTTTTGATTTTTTATAACTTTTGTCATATGATGAATACATTTTTTTAAGTGTCAAAAAAGTTTTAATTAATATCGTAATATTGCATTATGATATGTTTTATAAGTCTGAATAAATTTAATCATATGAAATATAATTTAAGTAATAAAGACTGTACGAATTAAAGAAAGAAACTTTGAAATGATTTCCATAATAGCTAAACTGAAAATGTTGGCTTTGCACGAACCTTGCGCAAGAAGTGGGGGAAGAGGGGAGGGTGAAAACCTATGAGCAGGCATAAGAAACACAATATTTATCATAAACAAGCACACCATACCTTGGATACAGCGATTAAAGAAGTCCTCTTAATATAAACCAACGGAAACAAAATTTAATTTGTAACAAAATTGTTTTAAACAGTCAGAAATATTCCAAAGTTTGAATTGTTGCCCCAAATACATTATATATAAAAGTCTGCAACATCCAAATAACAAATGCAGTTTTTTTTAGGGGGTGGACAGGGGAGGGAGGTGAGGGCAGATGGATAAAAGGGTTGGGGGGAGGGCAAGATAGTAAATGAGGCAAAACTGCCAACAATTATTATTTTATAAACTGCTGCAGTCGAGTCAGTTATTCTACATCAGTAACTAGTTTTAATAATGTTGAAACATCTAAAGCGTTAACATTAATGATTTGAACACACAGTTAATAATGAAAACACAATAAACGGTTCAGTTTAATCTTGTAAATATAGGTGGGGGGGTCATGACACTTTGTCGGGAGATAGGGTGCAAGTAGATTTTTGTTTTTTTAAACCAACTCAAGTTGAGAATATTGGAGTATAAAAGTATCATGAGTCACCATC
Organism: Timema douglasi; assembly: GCA_901482245.1. Taxonomy (NCBI): domain Eukaryota; kingdom Metazoa; phylum Arthropoda; class Insecta; order Phasmatodea; family Timematidae; genus Timema; species Timema douglasi. The sequence goes on along the minus strand of CABEEJ010003445.1, from coordinate 68,223 downwards.
TGGTCCAATGTTCAAGACTGGCAACAAAAAAAAACACATTAAATAGGTAGTTGAACACAATATAATAATCTGTACGATTACCTGAAGATATGAGAAACACAAAATTATAATAATTCATAGTAATGGTAGTACTTAATAGTAACGAGTTTAATTCATATTCCACTTACTGCTTGCACAGGTTTGCAAATAATTACTACACAAAATCACTGAACGCGACCAAATCGTCTCATCCCAAATTCACAGGAAACAAAGAGCCAGCACAATTTTTCCATCCCAGCATTATAGTTACAACCCTTTCCACATTTGAAGACAAAGGTTTCTAAAATCACTTTTTTTTTTGAAAAAATTACAGCAATCCTTTTTTTTCTTCTTTATGCAAACACACACAAGAAAATAACACATGAATCCAGCGATCAGAAGCGTGAATATGACCGTCAGTTTATTGGTGGGATTTAAACCTGGGCCGGATCCGGTGGCGTAGGCGCTGCCGGTCACGACGAAGAACCGGTGGCGTGTTGCGCGCTCCCCAGGGACTGCTTTCAGCTTTGCTTCACGCGTTTTCTTGGGGGGCCGATAGGGGGGATCTGTTGGGTGGCAAGAGCTCGAAAAGCCTCTGCAATCAGGTGAGGGTGTGTCTGGATCATGCATTTCCAGCCACTTGTGTCCATCACTTCGGTTGCATGTCTGGAACAAAAACGTGCAAAATGTGTATTTGTTGGGGGAAAAAAATACTCAACTAAAATATTACAAACAAATTTATAGACAGTTTATTTTTTATAAAAAACTTACGTATGCTATGGAATTAGGAACCAAGTTAATTGCCTCCCTTACAAAAGTACCCCACCAATCCCTATATTTAGCTAATTCTATCCAGTCCACCTCATTACACCCTATCCCTATCTTGAGCTAGTTCTATCCGGTCCCCTTAATTACATCCTATCCCTATCTTGAGCTAGTTCTCTCCACTCCACCTCATTATACCCTATCTTGAGCTAGTTCTATCCAGTCCACCTCATTATACCCTATCCCTATCTTGAGCTAGTTATATCCAGTCCACATCATTATACCCTATCCCTATCTTGAGCTAGTTCTATCCAGTCCACCTCATTATACCCTATCTTATGCTAGTTCTATCCAGTCCACATCATTATACCCTATCCCTATCTTGAGCTAGTTATATCCAGTCCATATCATTATACCCTATCCCTATCTTGAGCTAGTTCTATCCAGTCCACCTCATTATACCCTATCCCTATCTTGAGCTAGTTCTCTCCACTCCACCTCATTATACCCTATCCTATCTTGAGTAAGTTCTATCAAGTCCAGCTCGCCTACATCTTATCTCTTTTGAGGTTAATTCTAACGTTGGCCTCAAATCTGTATATATTGCAAGTTATTATTTAACTATTCAATTATTTCTATGGGTATTTTATCATGAAATTTGTAAACCTTTTTTTTCCTTCCTTTCATGTGGTTTGTACTTTGTACATAAAATAAAATAAAATTGTTAATGCAAACCAGAGCTCTGCGACTTTTTTATTTTTTGTAGCTTCCATCGACTTTTACACTTATCAAAAATCCTGCAATCCTCCATCTATTTCCCACTATTCTTTTATCCATACATATTATATGTTATTTATATTCAACCTTTCGCAAAATATTGTCCTGCCCAATCTAGAAAGATTGATAAAATAAACAAAATGTATAGTTTCATATAACCCTGCCACGATGAGTTCCGAGAGTAGCTTTTACCTCTTTCTCCGATGAAAGCGATATAAAATTTGAACTGTGTTCTTTTCACTGGAAAAGCCATATTGCGTTCATTCCTTTTATATGTTCTTTCCACTGTTCCTATACCTTCTTCTAAACAAAGTAATTAATTCTCTTATAACATTACATTATTTTGGCCACACTAACAGTTTATTTTAAAGTGCTATATATATTTGAAAGCCTAGAAGACTCAAAGATAAGGGTTTTAAGGACAAAGTTTTCTTATGCGGTCAACCAGTTTCAAACCTTTGATGCAAACAATAAAGCAATAAGATGCAATAAATAATATGCTCGATATCAGAATTTTTTTTTTATGACAATGCACTCACGTGTTGATAAAGTCTATAGCTTGCGCCTTTAGTTGGTCTGCACTGTGAAGGTCTGCCAATATCAAAGTGTCGGCAGCGTTGTCTATAGACAGGTTGGTACATAGCGCCTCTTCACACATCACCTTTAACCTTTCTAACGCATACTGTAAAAAAAAAACACACACACATTAGTCATAACAGATTATATTGACATTGTACGTGTTTTAAATTAATATTATGACCCCCAACTTTAACAAGATGATCGGGATTGGGAGTGAGGTAGCAAGCCTTGCCGACTGTCTAGGATCAATAACTTGCCGGGAGAATGATGCAGTTTAAGTATGTAGGAAAAATACCGCAAGGGATACTGATAAAAAAATATAAGAGCAGCAGATAAAAGAAAGTGTACAAGTGAGAGGAGAAGAATGGTGGAAGGAAAGACTACATTGACCCGGCCAGAAGATGATTTTTATTTAAGTAAAGCACAGAAACATTTTCTAGACTTCTATCCTTTAAATTCCCAAGTATTTTCATGATTTAACTTAGGGCTCCAATAAAAAATTAATCTCTTAACAAGCTTATATTTAAGTGAGTGTGTTTTAAGTAAATTTAACAGTTAGATTAATGTATACAATATAATACAAATGAATTATTTACTACACAAATTGTCCATAAAAAACTATACAGTGCAGTAAACACTAAAACTTTTAAGCTAAAAGCTTAGGAGAGACAATTTACAATATAATTTTAATAGAAAGTCCATTTTATAGAAATACAAACAACCTTTGCGATCAAAATTGATAGCGGCAGAAAACACGACTTTACACATAAATAGTTAGCTCTAGTAGCTTTTCTAGGTGTACAAACAAAGCTAATACATAGTTTTTAAGTTAATGTGTCCACCAAGTTAACATTTTATTACTACAAACCTTATCAGCAGCAGCTAGAAGGTCATCGGCCATTTTCTCGAGGTTGGTGGCCTTGCCGGTATAAATAAAGCGTAGCATCTCCCTCATCACTTCGATCTCTACATCCTTTATGTCGACTCTATTCTGTTTGCGTTCTTCCATCTCGTGTTCAAACATGGCTGCGAACACCGGACTCCGAGCTGACAAGTAAACGAATGAGAAACATTAGTTGATATTGTGACTACAAGACTAATCGAAAATATCTCTTATTCAGTGAAGTTCTTTTTAGATTTAGATTTACTTTAGTTATATTATCAAAATGAATAATTTTATCATTGAATAAATATTTCACTTGTTCAGTGGCTGCATGGTCTAAGGTGTCACTCAAAATATACTAGATTGCCAATGACAGGTAGATCGGAATTTGAATCCTTGGCGAGTGTATAAAAGGTGATTTTTCCTAATTTGGAATAACTAGGTCAGCAGCAGGATTAATTTAAATTCAATTTTTATAAAAAAAAAATTAGTCAAAAGCAATATCAAATTAACGTTCCTGAAACGAAGAAATATATTGAATGACTCACCAGCTAAGATGGCCTTGTGGGCTTGAAACTCTCGCCCGCTTACAAACAACGAGACGTCGCTGAACTTCTGATTTTCGAAAAGAAGTCCAAGGTCGTCCGACAGGCGGCACTCGGGAACTTTGAACTGAATAGCATTGGACTGACCAGAGATGTTCACGCTATCTGCGACAACACTTACCTACAGACACCACAGAGTAAACACTCAGTAAGGAATAATTATTATAAGAGATGTGTTCTAAAAGGTTTTTAAATAGTCTATTGTTTCCTAAAAGGTCGCAAGTATTTTGACCCTTTTGGGGCCTTTGAGGGGAGGGGGTGCCAGGGAACAAATATCCAGCATCCTTTAAGGTATAGTCGGCAAATTCCAGATTTTATTTAAGATTTGGTGACAAGCTAAATAAAGCTCTCACAAAAGAAAATAAAGGTTTATAAAAATCTAAGACCTCACATCTGCATTAATTTGTTTACCAACTTATTTTATATATTTTAAATATTGAAAAGTAACACCTGTACACGAGAATCAAACCTTGGAACCTTGAGCCATACAGGAGTCGTCCCGTGTCCAAGGTCATTCTCCACTCATATTAACTGCGGGCACCAAACGCTCCTGGATAGCTCAGTGGCACGAGCAATGGTGTACTTAGTCAAAGGTCCCAGGTTCAATTCCCATGTCAAGGTGTCATTTTTAAATATAAGGAATACGATATTTAGATGTGGCTGTAGCTGTATCTAACAAATATAAGAGCTTTGTTATTTAATCCATTAGACTTTTTTTTTACTAAAAAAGGTTTGTGAATATTAAATTTCAGGGATGAAGCTAGTACCATTGGCGGTCAGTACATGCACAACAGTTTAAGAAACAAATAATAAAACAGCTATTTAAAAATAGTGGTAGAAAAGCATTCCATTCTACATAATTATGTTGTTAAAATTATAAAATTATGCTACTTCTTTATTAGTACCGATTCAAAATACCAGTAGCCTTATTTCCACAAATCACATACTTACTGCTTCTTTGCTCAATTTGTTCAGACACGATTTCAAAATATAACATAGATCACTAACAAAGGAAGACGATATGATAACATGAGAGAGATAATAGAGCAGAAGAAAGGCTGTGAGAAGACATCACATTATTAATAAAGTGTTTTAAGAATTAAGCTAAAAGAAACAGTCGGTAACAAAACATTGTTACAACCACCAAATATACAACAATAAGGACGCCACAGAAATAATGAATAAAATAAAGAAGGGCCAAAACATAGTGAATAAATTTAGGATGGGGTACAGAAACAATGAATAAAAGAAATACACAGAAATAGTGAATAAGGAAGGGGTACATAGATAATTAATAAATTAAGTGAGAGCCACAGAAATAATGAATAAAATAAAGAAGGGCCAAAAAATAGTGAATAAATTTAGGATGGGGTACAGAAACAATGAATAAAAGAAATACACAGAAATAGTGAATAAGGAAGGGGTACATAGATAATGAATAAATTAAGTGAGAGCCACAGAAATAATGAATAAATTAAGGGAGGCCATAGAAATAATGAATTAAGGGAGAGCCACAGAAATAATGAATAAATTAAGGGAGACCATAGAAATAATGAATAAATTAAGGGAGAGCCACAGAAATAATGAATAAATTAAGGGAGAGCCACAGAAATAATGAATAAATTAAGGGAGACCATAAAAATAATGAATAAATTAAGGGAGAGCCACAGAAATAATGAATAAATAAAGATGGGCCATAGAAATAATTAATAAAATACAGGAGGTTTAACAAAACAAACATGTGTCTTGTGATCAATATGAGGACCAGGGATTTCAAGATTTCTTCAACTTCTGCATGTTATGAAAATTAAAAGAGTAGAAGTGGAAACATCCCTTAAAAAACCTGTGTATTCAAGGTTCACTAAGAACATTTTATATGTAACCACAATGGTCAAGGATTGGTAGGTAATAAAGACGCGTGCAACTACTCACATGCAGAAAACCTACCTCGCAGAAGATGGTCAGTTTGTCGTCCGGCAACAAACCGTTAGCTTCGTCTAGTAGAAAGTCCCTGCGGATGAACTTCTTGAACCCCCAGTCTTTGCCCTGGACAAACCTGTAGGCTCGTTGACTTTCTGAAATATCAAAATATTACATTCATATCAATTAAAAAATTTACAAAACCAATGCATCAATTAACCATTAAATTGTGATAAATAAATAAATAAAAAATATGTCTGTGCCAAGTTTCTCAGCCAATTTTATAAGTTTTAAAAGTCAAACTTTTATATATATGTGTGTGTGTTTTTAAAACCAATAAAAATATACAAAAACTAACTTTAAATTGTTACTTAATGGTTCAAGGTTATCTTGCAAACAAACATGACTTTTTAGAGTATTTATATGTTTAAACTTTATCAGAGTTCATAAATATAAAATGAAGGCAACGTCGTCTTTTTCCTGATCTTACTGTGGATTCACATATTCACCAAAAAAACTAGCGCAGGAAAGAAACATTGTTACGTGATCACAAGATTTCCACCTTATCGGCGCATGAGAACCAATCAAATCTCAGAACTGACCATCTCAAATCAGTGTGCATGTGAATTTGACAACACACGCGCTGTAGAGCCAGAAGCAAGCAGACACCTTTGTTGGTCATTGTGAGGAGATTTGAAATAACCCGTTAATGTAAAGCGTGTTTATTGATGAATTGGTTTGTGCCACGAGACAGCGTCATAATTTGAAAACGTCCATTGTCATAATTTGAAAATGTCCATCGTGAGAATGATCTAAAATATATAGTTATCTGCTAGAAAATAAATATGTTGATAATCAGCTGTTTTAAGTTTGCATTGCAACGCACCATGGGTCAACTTAAAGTTTGTGAATTTCTGCGCAGATTCTGCTTTTTATTTTTGGTGAACATGTGGATCAAGCTTTAATTAGCTAACACCGCTCCCCCTTTCCTATTCCAAATCATTTGGTATCTTAATTTTAATATAAATATATATTCTAAAATGCAATTCAGCCTTGCAATATCTAAACCAAGGATTCAACACATTTCTCGAATAAATATTATTTTAAATCCAGACTGTAGTAACTTAGATCCAAACTAAAATATCAGGAAATGTGTTTGTCCATGTTCTAAAGTAGTATTGTTCCCTAGAGTCTAACCGCTAAATAACGACGGATGTTGTTCGGGGACACAACAGAGCCGGGCTAAAGTTTCACTCACCCATAGCTTTGGTTTCTTCTCGTTTGGCATTGAGAATTGAAAACTTGAACTTTGCCCTAACTTCAGACTTGTTACAAGAGACTAGTAGAAGATACAGGGAGAGGTAGTCTTTGCTCTCTTCGTCCAGACCTTTGGGATTGACACGAAGGCACCTGCAACAGTCACATCACATTAAAATAGACATTTTTCTTTATTAAGGATGGGATACTCAATTCCTTTGAGGACATTTGAGAATATATCGAAAGTGCAATTTGTTTTAGAGCTCTAATACTGTTTATTGGTGGTTTAGACATAAAATAATAATAATATAGGACAGAACTAAGAACAAGACGCCAGACCAGTAATTTAACAACTAGCTTAATGTATTATTATATTATATTTATCACTGTGTCTTACTACCCATTCGGGTTATACACTTTAAGTACTAATTACTCTAATGGATTAGGAATTGGGAAGTTTGAATTAGAGGAAGTGAACCCGCATTTGCGTGGAGGGAAAGTGGAAAACCATTTAGGAAAAACCGGCCCCAGTTCACCTGACCGAGATTCGAACCTCGATCTCCCCGTCCTCAGCAGCCGAGCTCAACACGACAATCGTGTTAGCCAACTACGCCACCGAGGCGGGTCTTAATGTATGAATGTTGTAATGAATGTATTATAAAGTTAACATTAATATTTATATACATTTCTATTTTTCTATTCTATTTTCTCGTTAGTTCATTATTTTTTTCAAAGACTGATTCAAATTTGAGAATCATAAGCATGGACATGCCCGACTTTCCAAGTGTGGAGGGGGGCACACATTATTATAATAAATTCCCTCCTCACTAATTATGTAGAATAATTTGAGCGTGATTCAACACCGCCCATTAAATAGCCTACTAAGCTTTGTAAGATTCCTCACCACTTGAGCTTGTCATTAGCCCCAGCAGAAAACGTCGAGGACTTTAGGACTTCACCCATCTCTTCCCGGCAGAAGCTGAAGTTGTTGATGGTCCACATGTAGCTGAACTTTACCACCTTCACCTGAAACACACAACAAGCACACTTTAAGTTAACTTTATCAGCGCACAGGGTTTCTGAACCAGCTATATGTACAGTGTTTTTCACAATGGCATCCATTATTACAGCATTATTCTTAGATGAAGTCAAAAATCATACCCCCTAGGGGGTACTCTTGATAAATCTCAGCTAAATAACCCCTTGAGTGTCCTTTTGATCAATCACAACAAAATACCCCCATAAGGGTACTCTTGATAAATCAGAGCCAAATGCCCCCTAGAGGCTCGTCTTGATAATGCACAACCAAATTCCCCTTACAGGGCCCTCTTGATCAAACACAACCAAATACCCCTTAGAGGGTGTTCTTGATCAAACAACCAAATGCCCCCTATGGGGTCCTTTTGATCAGTCACAGTCAAATAACCCCTAAAGGATTCCTCTTGATAAAGCACAACCAAATACCCCCTTGAGGGCCCTTTTGATCAGGCCCAACCAAATGCCCCTATAGGGTCGTCTAGAATTAGAGCGCATTATTTTGACTCCAAAGAGTTAATTCACGAGGTAATGGTGCTAAACTCCTAAGCCTCACACCCTAGGTTAGTTCATTATTAATTAATTCTCGTAGTAAAACAACTACGTAAGCTTCAGTGACCAAATGTCTAAGGCACTCTCGTGTTTTAGACTGGCCTGCTGATGACAGAGAGATTGAGGTTCGAATCTCGGTCTAGTCTAAGGGTGGTTTTTCATAAATGGCTTCCCACTATCTTTCCACGAAATTGCGGATACACCGCCTATAAAATGCTTCCTTCCTCATGTCCACCCCAATGGAATAATGGTCATATGTGCGTATATGATAGAAAAAAAAATCTGCTTCAATTTTGTTAGAGTGTTCACCAGTGCAAGAGAGCTTGGTTCAATCCCAGGGGTCAACATCGACAATGGTAGGGTAGGTAACAAGAGGTACATCGCCGAGTACCAGGAGCCCTCCCTGCGCTTTATATGCGACAAGAGGTCAGTTGCATTTATAAAAGTTGGACCGTAGCTCCATTGGAGGTATAAAAGGGCCTTCCTATGGAAGTTGGACCGTAGCTCCATTGTGGAGGTATTAAAGTTGGAACGTACCGGAACTGGGAGAAATAGGAGCGTTATCTCAAGAGCAACGTCCGCGGTTGCCCGGCTCTCTGAGAGTACAAAGACCCCCCCACCAAGAGCGACACCTACCTCGGGAGAGGAGCGTATTGACCGACCGCGACCTTGACTCTCGCTCGGATCAAGAAACCGACAAGGCCGGGATTCGATGCCCATTCACGAACGAGATTAAATAAATATATTTCCAGAACTGCAACGTCAAATGGGGGGTTATGAGAATGTGGGGGTAGGGGGGGGACGCACATTTAGAATTGCAACTGTTTTCTTACTACTAAATTATATTTGTTTTATTAGGTTTTACAGAAAGAATTTCTATAAAAATAATATTATTTTTTTTCGGAAACTTAAGTTTCCATAAAATTGATTCTTGTGAAGCCAAGTCATTGGTATTTAAAACAAAATGATTTGAGCTTGATGGGGAAATATGTACCATCGTTACAAACCCGTACTTGGGGGAGGAGGGGAGTTGAGGTGGGGCGCTCCCCGTTTAAATCAGCGCCATTATTTTTTAACACCGCGTCTTTCTACGCATATGTACTAATTACATTAATGTGTTGAGGATGAGGGGGGTTGAATTTAGAGCAAGTATACCCGCGTTTGCGTAGAGGGAGAGAGTAAAAAAAAAAGGCAAACCACCCGCTATTCACCCGGGCACGATTCTAACCCCGGTCTCCCCGTCGGCCACTGAAACTGGTAGTTAACTGTCCCAAAATGTACGAATATCCCAGCCAGTATTTCAATGAAATTCCTGGATCTCTCCAACACACACACACAAATCCTTGTGCTTTTCCGGTTTTCCATTAAAATGTGTTGGACAGTTTACGACTTATTCAAAAGGTATGACGTTACACATTTTAAAGCGCCCCCTAGAATTCAAAATAAAAGATACAGAAATAAAATAACAGATAATTTACACGATTCCACCCCCTTAACCCCCAAGGGTGTAAAACATTTTTATTTTAAAGAAGGGTAGGGTGTGGTCCGCTATTAAATGGTATTACATGGCAAGCCAGCTGCAGAATTGATGCGTTCTTTACTTGATTATTACTTTACAGGGAAAATAATCTATATTAATAATATTATATTACATTTTTAATATCCATCACTGTTTCCAACCTAGGTCAGTTTTTTGTTCAAGTCATATATTTCCCACTACCGGCTTGTTAGGCCTGTCTTAGCTTCAAATACCTTATAGGCTAGGACAGGCACAACATCCAGTCCCCTGGCCGTTAACTTTTATCACCATCAAAGGGTAAACCCATATTTCACCAATGACACGTGCTTCGGCCATGCCAGGAATCAAACCGGAGACCCTTAGCTAAGTAGAGAAACATACTATCGATTGAGCAAAGGTGTCGGATCAATACAATATCACATAAAAGAATGTTTTTTTCTAAAGAAATACAAACACTAGACCAGAGAATGGTCGGCAAAACCTTTCTAAATAATATGCTTTCTAATTAAGGTAGTAAAAGTTCTCGTGCTGCTTAGAAGATAATATTTTTAGCTTAAATTTTATTATATTTTCTTTAAAGAATTCAATAGCATTTGTTTAATCTAGATATATGCCAAGTGTGTTTAGTCCAATTTTTAGTCTACCTGTTACATATTTAATATAATAAGACCCGACTAATTCGAAAAATTGAATAATCCGAACCAAACATGGTTCCCCATGAAGTTACTATATAAATCAATGGTACAAAATAACATTTAATTCGAATTCTAGGAGGGAATAAATATGGGGATGATTGGAAGCCTATACAGTAGATTGTTTGATTTTTTTTTTTGAATAGCGATCTTTATTAAATAACCCCATATGGCAGACGTTAGTTAATGAAATATAGTAAGAGGGAAAGCACCTACAATGATGGGAAACCTGAGAAGATTCACTGAATCCCCACCAAACGTGAAACACAACATTTTTAATGCAATCACTGTTTTGTTTATTGCGCTCAAATGAGAAAATCACAACAAACCAGGATCACTCATTTTCCCACCGTAATGTCATTTATGTGCAAAAAAACTGTTTTAACTCTACAATTTCCGTATGTTAATTTAATTTTTCCAAGGTTTACATTTACATCGTGAAATTATTGATTTATTGTGTACCAGCTGCCCCGATACTCATAAAAATGGTTAGCTCAATTTTGGATACTTCGATTATTATTAATGTAATTACTTATTAATTAATCATATTTTAATTATTAAAAGGGAAATAGCGTAACCGTTTTCAAAACTAATCAGACAATTGCTTTGTATGCAACATACAATCATTACAAAGATATTAAGCCAGATTTTTTGGTGGGGAAAAAGGGAAGGGGGGGGGGGAAGCGGGAGTAAAATGTTAACAACCCTATATGGACTTTCCTCAACACGTGCTCCCAAGCAAAATTCCTACCAATTCCACCCATGAGTTGCCTGCCCCGAGCAAGATTCCTACCAATTCCACCCATGAGTTGCCTGCCTCGAGCAAGATTCCTACCAATTCCACCCATGAGTTGCCCACCCCGAGCAATATTCCTTCTAATTCCACCCATGAGTTGCCTGCCCCGAGCAATATTCCTTCTAATTCCACCCATGAGTTGCCTGCCCCGAGCAATATTCCTACCAATTCCACCCATGAGTTGCCTGCCCC